>AYEL01062475.1:0-32118 GCA_000484575.1 Olivierus martensii
ATCCCAAGGTGTATATTTAACCGGCAATTAAGATTTGGAAAAACTTATGAGTAATTTCGCCTTTATTATCTGTTTCCCATCTACTTGACCAGCTGGCTCTTGACTGCTCGCGGAGAAAGCCTTTAACATATGTAACAGGAAGGGTATTGTAAGAGGTGTCTTTGTTTAAATGTGCCGCACGTGCCAATGTGTCAGCCAGCTCGTTCCCGAGGCAGGCAGAGTGCCCCTTTACCCAACAAACACGTGTCGCGTAAAGGGTGACGCAATTTTGAAATTGTTTGAATACGCTAAAAGCTAGTTTCGTTTTAACTTTTGGATGTCGAATATAGTTCAAAACAACAGTTGAATCCGTACATATAATCACATCATGCAAGTTTTCTGCCTCAATAAATTTCAAAGCCTCTAAGACTGCAAGTAATTCTGCCTGGACTATAGTACAGTTAGGATTAACTTTAAAATCCGAACACTGTAAAACCTCCCTACCTTGGATAACACAAAAGGCCGACCCCACCCCGTCATTTGATTTGGAACCGTCTGTATAAATGTAACACTTGTTGCTTTCCATGTAAGATATTATGTAATCGACATTATGATAAGATGGATGAGGGCGTGATCGGAAGTCAGCCGGAACCTCCACCTGAAAGTCTTTCCCATCAATTTCTAACTTACCAGAAGTAAGTGTAAAGTACAACTGACATTTTTCCCTTAAGAGAAGATCTAGTGGCATCTTACCCGACAACAGAATGGCTGAGTTCCTAGATATAGTCCGATAGCCCTTAATAATCTTAATACAAATACGACGCTGAAATTTCAAAAGAAGTTCCCTAATTTTAACTTTATCCAGAGAGTCTCCCCAAATTGGGCAAGCATAAGCCAGCTGAGGTACAACCACTCCCTCATAAATAGATTCAATTATGTTTGAGTTTAGGCCCCAATGTAGTGTCGCAACCATTGTGAGTTTGTTTAGTAAAGCCTCTGTTTTGCCGAGGACGTACCGAACATGTGGTTCCCAAGATAGATTTTTGTTGATAATACACCCTAAATACTTAAATTCTTTAACATAATTTAAAACAATTCCATTAAGTCTGATAACAGGGTATGTAATCTTGTGTTTTCGCGAAACTAACATGAGATTAGTCTTATCCGGATTAAACTTCAACTTATTCTCCTCTCCCCAATTTATAATTAATGATAGGACCAAATTCCCCTTTCTTTCGAGAGACGCAAAATCGTTATCCTCAATGGTCACCAAGCAGTCATCAGCAAAACAGACAATATTACACCCCTGCGGCAATGTTATGTCAAAAATAGTATTCATAAGAATGTTCCAAAAACCCGGTCCGCAGGCCGACCCCTGCGGACAACCCATGGAGATGCTACGCGATTGTGCAATGTTATTATATAATAATGTAACCTGTCTTTTCGAGAAATAATCAGTAGCCAATGTGTATAAATTACGTGGACACCCATATTCACGCAAATTGTATAAGATTTTAGGAACCCATGCCCTATCAAATGCTGAACTAATATCCAATGAAATCATCAAACAATTACTTCTTTTTGAAAGTGCATTTTGTGCTCGCTGTTTAACATAAAGTATAGCTTCTATGGTACTACAGAAGCATCGCACCAAAATTTTAATACATAGTGTTTTATAAAGGGCCAAATTTCTATATATGTTTATTGAATACGGCTGCGGGCCAGGAGTTGCTATTCCTGATCTACAAGTACTAAATTCAAAGCCTCGACATGTACAAAGTGAAAAGGAGTAATACTATTGTATTAAAAATTCATTCCAATTTCTAAAATATTGTATTAAAATTCTGTATATTGCTAGAGAACTCAGTGAAGTAAAAAATTCATACCCCAAAATTTTCTTAAAATCATAGTTACTTTATGAGACTTCAGATGCTTCCCTCAAGATCAGTGTTCTTCGCAGAGTGGAAACCGAAACATTTCCACTCTGTCGGGTTCGATTCTCGTGTCACTCCCCTTAGAATATCATGGATTTCGGGCCCGGCATTGATTTTCACAATTCAACTGACCCCTCCGTAGGGGTTGGTGAACTATTGTAAAGTTTTTCTCACCGCCACTTAGTGAGCGGTGAGAAAAACTTTACTTGAGTGAAAAGTGGTGACATCTATTACCAAATATATTTGTATATAATATATACAGTATATATAGTAGAAATATAATAATATTTATATACAGTAGAATAATTATGTAATATTTCCTTTAATTTTTTCTGGTGAGAACCATATGGTACTATTAACAAAATTAAAAATATGATAGAAAATTATCATATCTCACGCAAAGTATAAGACAAAATTATAAAATTCTTGACCTACAAAGAATTGCATTACATCCGATAGGTACTGAACGTCAGGCATTTCCATGCCTGCATTGACGGCCTATAGCGTAGCGCTCTGAAAAGCCGCCGCATGCAATACTCTTATACCCCGGTCACACTGCAGCTTAACTGCCATTACCATAATCGCTGTTACGATATCTGCCGATACGGTATCTGCGGTTAAGAAAGTGGTGATCACATTGCTAACTGCCATTATTCAGGTTTACTAGAGCACTTCGGGATATCACACACATCTATTGTATATCATGAAATATTTACAATGCATTCTACTAACTTGTATAATTTTGTCAGCGATTCTATCCTATTTTTTATCGCTTCTACGGCTCTGGATACACCAAACTCCTTTTGTAACTTCTTCTCCATTATCATATATATCTATTTCTTTTTATTCTTCTTAAGTCCAACAAATTCTCGCTCCAAACATATATTAATGAGTATATTTCCTCTTCTTTCCAATCAGGCTGTCTCTTTCTTTGTTCAGGAGCAGCCATTTTTCTTGTCTTAACCGGTGTATGACGTCACTAACGGCGTTTCCGAATCGCCGGTACAGTAACGGCGTTTGAAGATCTACTATCGGCAGTTACACTAACTGATATTAGTCACACTGCCAACAGTAACTGCAGTTAATGGACTAACGGCGGTTAATGGTTGTAGTGTGACCAGGGTTTTATCGAGAGAGTTGTATATAGACTGGAGTAACTACTCCAATGAGCGGTTACCAGCCTAAACCATATCGCCGGCAGTTACGTTGCAAGGTTACTATATACAGTTATGTTGTATGAAGCACGTGCGCTAGGTCATTTTTTTGTTTATAGACGACGCCCCTTTCCATTCTGTAATAATACTAAGCGATGGGGCGAAACAAGCCCTTCCACAGGCGGCCCATCTCTGCAGAGGGGTCAGCCGGATTGTGGAAGATGGAGATCGACGGGGCGGGCCCGGATCCCATGATAAATATTTTCAAAGGGTGAGACCGTAGACTCGAATCCGGGTCCTCCAGAGTAAAAAACCGAAGCGTTTCCACCGGACCAATCCGGCCGACCATTTTTTGCTATTTGTGGTGTGTTTTCTATTTTTTTAGCGTTATTGGTGTATATTGTTTAGCATATGGATGTAAGAATGAGGAAATATGAAAGGTATAGAAGATCGGAAATGCCTTTTACCTAGAGATAGAATCTTTCAAAGGTAAGGAAATATTATTTTTGGTAAGATTTTAATTTCACCGTTTTAAAATAAAAAATTAATGCTGTTGTATTCAAAACAACTGTATCGATTTAATAGTTATTAAAAATATGTAATAATTTAAGATTGAAGCCAATTCTAAGCTTAAAGATTAGAAATATTCAATAAATATTCATATATCCAACTATTTTATTGCATTGTGACAGGTCAAGTAAAAGGTTTCCTTATATTTTATTTAGTATTAATAGTGCTATTATTTGCTATTAATAGTGTAATTATGCCCTTGTTTATTGTTTGATTATAATCTTTGTCAAAAAATAAAATTTTATTCACTCCATTTGTATTTGTTATTTTTTCATAACGTTTTTAGCATAAAATACATGTTATAATGTTTTTTTTTAAACAATGCATCCTTGATGGTTTTTAAATCTATTTTTTCCTTCCTCGAAACATTAAACGATTAGGAAAATGCGAAATCTGGAGTATTTTGAGTACTTTATTCGAAATTATCGAAAACATGTACTGTATTTATAAAAAAATTATAATAATAAAATGGTTTAATATTCCATATTGGGGTATTTACACGTCATCGGCGACCATCTGTACGTGCGTGGCGCTCATTCGCTTTGCATAACGCTTTGTTCTGTACTTTCCCCCCTTCTTTTTTTTTAAAAAAGGCCTGGAGCATTGCGTGTGCGACGTCTCCTTTTTATTAACTATTAGGATCTGTTCATCACACTTACTAAAATAATGGGATACATCTGAATCTGGTCACCAAAACAAAGTCAATTTACTATAACGCTGAATATATGTTTGCGAAAATAGCCAATCAAAACATAGTAGAGCCAATCAAGTGACGTCCTCGTTTTTCTAACATTGAGCAGTCACTCCAGTCTATATATAACTTCATTGGTGAGTACTAAACAGTAGGGCATTTTCATGCCCGCTACGGTCCTCTTCCACTCTTGTCGGAGTCATCCATCAAATGGAAGATGGGGTTTTTTTTGGTCAACAGATGACGCCACACTTCATTCAGGGAGAATATTAAGTGACGGGGCAAAACAAGCCCTTTCAAAGGCTGCCCACCCCTGCGAAAGGGTTAGCCGGATTGTGGAGGACGGAGATCAACGGACCGGGGCCCGGACTCCATGATAAATATTTTCAAAGGGTGGGACCCGAGACTCGACCAGGGTCCTCCAGAATGGAAAGCTGAAGCGTTTCCACGCAGCCAATCAGGCCTCTGTTGATTATTAATTGGGTGAATGATGCATATTAATTAATTATTAAATAATCCAACCCAAGCTCACATGAATTAAGAGCAGACGATTAACAATAACGTCGATTGTCCGGACTCAGTCTGTCAATTACAATTATTTTCCAAGGTTGAATCCCCGATTTGATCCCAAGACATTGGGATGTAAGCCAGAATTTCCAGATATCCAACCAGATTGACAATACAACAAAATAGAAATAAATTAAAATATTTGTTGAATTTCAAGCCGCTATATTGAATCCGTCGTTTTGAATATGAAAAACTATGATCAGATTCTTAATCTGTAGTCTCAAAACCTCTAGATTCTGATTATCATCAAAATAGGCAAATATTAAAAATTCATTAAATTTAGAAGCTGATATTCTTGTTGACCTGTTCTGAGTTTAAAATTTTTTTTTTCAATCAATGTGTAAATGGAGATTTCTCTCTACATAAAATACTCAAGTGATCAAGAAATAACGATTTTTAAAAATTTCCATAAGCTAAACATTTTTATCACCATTTTCTATCTCTTTAGATGAATTTCCAATTGGCCAAGTTTTGCGAATCACTTAAGTGGTCACTATAATATTCCCAAGTTTCAACTTTCTAGATTGTAGGGATTCGCGCAAATTCGAGAGAAAAAACAAATGCATAGTCCATAACCGTTTTATACACTGCATATAGATTATTATTCGTTTTTAGTTTTTGGTTAATAATTCTTTCTCATCACAACATCCTGTGTATTCTACTGGCATGATGAACATTGATTATCATCAACCTTATAGATTCATCCATTTAATGACAGACTTTCAATCTTCTGGAGGCTTTTCTGTAATAAATGCGGAGCTATTTAATAAATTTTACAGCATTCAATGCATAGATTGTGATATTAAAGATGATTTTGATGATTTATATTGGAATAGGTAACAGTCAAGCAGTGACATAACCAGCTTTTTTTTCGGGTGGGCCACACCGATGTGAAAGAACATTCTCCTATATGCGCTTTATTAAATCGTATTTACGTAACAGAATGCTTGATGATTGGTTAAGAAATTTAGCAATCATGCTCATTGAGAGAAAAATCGCAAAAGCTCTCGATTTGGACCAAGTAATCGATCGTTTTGCATCATTCACAAAAGTTCTCGGTTTGGACAAAGTAATCGAAAATAATCACTGCATAATTTTGTATTGAGGTGATATCAAATAAATACTTATATTTGCCAGTATTTTGAAACTTTATTTTTTCCAGCTAATCGCATTAATTAAGTACTGCGTAAAATATGCAAAGCATATTTACCAGTATTTTGAAACTTTATTTATTTTCCAGCTAATCGCATTAATTAAATATAATGCGTAGCGTAAAAGAAGGACGCGTTTTTTCGCAACTTGTAAATAAAGATTTTATCGCTATTAGCGTGAAATTATGTGGGCTTAAATTATACTTGTGTGGTTGTTATTTTCATTTTTATGGAATGCAAGGCGTCTCTTGGAGTATGAGGTGTTTAATGTATTGGGTTGTAAATTTTCATTTTTACAAAATTCAAGGCGTCTTGGGTTATGCGGAGTTGAACTCTTGCGGTTTTCAATTTTACGTTTCGGGTTATATATTCAGGGTAGGCAAGTACACGGGGCAAAACTTTCAATGCATGGGCCATGGCCCCCCGGGCCCACCCGTAGTTACGTCCGTGTAGTCAAGATAGTGGACGTTGATAGTGGGTGACCATCGAATTGGTAACATTAGAATTCTGTGGGTGACATATAGGCATCGATATAGGTAGTCTAGTGATCTCATAACCTTCACTTTGTTTTTGAAAATACTAAAAAGTTATTGCATATTAGCTATCCATAAATTTGAAAAATTAAGTAATTTTTAAATTTTCTCTGATGAAATTTTTAATTAGGATAAAAGCTTTAAGCTTTTTAATAACAAAAAGTTAATTCATATATCTAGTTTGTAAATTTTTTCTTCAGATGGCGTATGTGATATGGGCAGACGACATATTTGTTTAATTTCCTAAAATGTTTATATTGATATGTTGCGTTTGTAAAATTTATGCTTTATATTGATTATATAAATGAAAATATCAATTTATAAAAGTTTTAAAATTTTTATTTATTAAAATGGATTTAAAGAGAAAATTAAAGTCATTTGTTTCGAGACAGGTAAAGTCGTTTTCGTTTATAAGCTATACTAAATTTCCTAAATTCTTTTAAGTTTTATATTACATAATAGTAAAGTAGGCTTGTTTATAATAAATATTTGGCAGAAATTCTGCCGTGAATTATATTAAATGTTGTATACTTAATTAAATCTTGTGTACTTAATACACCTGGGATCAAATACCAAAATATTTTTTTAAAGATCCTGCTTTTAAAAACCAATATTTTTAGCAAATTATGACACGTTTTCATAAAAAAAAATTTATTAAAATATTTTAAATTGATATAGGTTTGAATTGGCAATTAGATCATTGAAATATTTGAATTATTAAAATTTTCGATATAAATTTCCTAAATATTGGAAAAAATTCCTTGGCTATAGTTTCTAATATGCTTAGGATGACCATTCGCAATGGATTTTGATACAATGTCCCGTATCAGTGATATCACTTTCGGCTGCTCCGTGAAAAGTTGATTTCTGTCAATAAATTTATCTTATTATAAATTTATTGGCAGAAATCAACTCTTCATCTCTTATAAGATGAAAATTAAATATTTAGAATCAAATCATATAAAATAATTGTTAAGAATGATTTACATAATTAAATTAATTTTACTTTATTTTATATGTAATGCTATATAGAAATGAAATTAAATAGGGTGACCATTTGATCTGGATTTTCTGAGATAATCCCAGTTTTTAATATTTTATACTGTATCGATAAGTCAAGATAATTTTAAAATTTATCCTGTTTTTCAATAAAAAACTTTTTGAACTTTGTGCACAAAATCAACTATATTTAGTAACAGTGTTCAAAACATATCAAATCATTGTCATGTCGATGCCTACCAATAGTATTTTAGTATTTGAACTTTTCAGTTTCAATTTAATATGATATGGCTTTTAGATATTATATCAGTTATTGTACTGATGCTATTGTTAATTTATAAAGTGGCGAATTTTCTAATTTGATAAATATATAGATTCAAAAATAAAACATGTTAAATTATACTTCCAGTTGATTTTTTTTCTGTCTTTGATTGATATAAATAGAAAATGGCCAGCCTATATATGCTCTAATTCTGAACTGAATTTTTCATTTTCAAATATCAAAAATACATTCTTTGGATCTTTACTTAATAGCAAAACTTATTAATTCTGTAAATTGTTGAAGTATTAATTCATATTAAATAGTTAAAGATTCATCACAACATACTCATGATTAAAAGTGCAATTGGTAATTTATTTATGTTAGAGATTCATATGAAAGCATAAAACATTTTGCAATTTTGTAAATCAAATTTTTAATAAAATTGATAATCTTTTGCTATTGAGAGAAGACTCAAAGAAAATATTTTTATATTGATTTTATTATTTGGAAATGAAGAATTTAATGTTTGGAATGGGTGTATTTGAAACCATAACCAATTCTTTTCTAGTTATTCAAAAATATATATTTAACTAATAAGATATTGTTTTGAAATAAAGCACACCATAATTTATGGTATATAACATATAATCCTCTCCAAAAAATGCATAGAAACACCTACATCCAATATGTACTATTACAATCTCCTATAAATTAAATGATTCAATGGAATCAATTAATCTATGTGAAATTAGAACTTTACATATTTGATGCAGCCATCATTTATAGGATCACTATGCATATTATCATATTGCAAAGATTTGTATGCAGTTGTATAATGTTAGATGATAGTATTTGTTAATCAATAATTTTTAATAGAAGGTTTTAAAGATCTATCTAATGAAATTTTACTTTTTTAAATTTGATGTTTGTATTATATACTAAATTACTACCAGAATTATGATAGCATTTATTGTAAAATTTATTTATGAATTATTTTTGAACTGCTTGTCATTTTATCATGCACATATCAGTATGAATTAATATAAATAAAGAAAATCATTCTTACTTATGAAATGAGCAACTTTATTGAAAGTGAAGCTATTTTTGAATTACTAGCTGCCTTCAATTGAGTTCTATGGATTAATAAAACAAATATAAAGAATTGGTTTACAGTACACAAAATCAGTATGCATTGTGATTGAATAAATACAAGAAAATATAATATACAATGATACAAAATTTAAAGAAAGTATTGATAATAGAATTTAAATTCATGCTATTATCCAAATTTGTGATTACCATATAAATTGCAAAATACTACAAAATTAAAAAAAATAATTAAGCAAAAAGATTAAACATGAACAGAATAAAATATGAAAATTAAAAATAAAAATTTTTTAATGAGGTATACTATGTACTACTATGTAGCAAACATATTATCATTGTATCTCTCATTCACTATTGCATTTTATTTTTATGTAATTACTAAGTTACATATCTCTAATCTGCTTTATTTCATATCCCAAATTATTAATAATTAGAGTTTGTTAAAAAAACCATAATTATTAATAATTTGCTGTTTGGCTGTTTATTCTTATATACAAGTTGATGATCAAAAATCTAGCAATCAATATTCTGGTTCCATCAGTTTTTTGGAATGAATATCGGAGTGCATTTTTAAATTTACCCTGTTGGTGTGCCATTGTTTTCTGGAGGTGCCATTTGTTTTGATGGCCCTTTACTTCAGAATTAGATGTTTGGTCATGCTTGCAACGAGGGTTGCCAGATTGGCTTTTTTGATGCCAAATGAGCTCTGTTTGGTTTTTTTTAGACATGGTTGGGTTAGAAATTTTTTTTAACATATTGGCATTTTTTCTGGCATTTTTTGCTTATTGGTATTATATAAAATCTTTTAACTTTTTTTGAAGAGTACAGTAACAAATTAAATTTCTGTAGAACTATTTTATTTAATTGAATTAACATTCTCTAGAACTATAGTCTTTTATTTAATTATTAAACATTAAACTTTTTGTTAAATAT
This sequence comes from Olivierus martensii, assembly GCA_000484575.1. Taxonomy (NCBI): domain Eukaryota; kingdom Metazoa; phylum Arthropoda; class Arachnida; order Scorpiones; family Buthidae; genus Olivierus; species Olivierus martensii. Next base: position 9,881 of record AYEL01062475.1, read on the forward strand.
ATACAACATATACATATACACTACAAAAATCTGGAATTTTTGAAAATCTGGCAATCCTCAAGTCCCGAGGTTGCTGGATTGTCAACCTGTAATATTTAAACTAGCTCTATGTTAAATCTGTTGTATTTGATGTCCCTTATGTATTCTATACATGCTAATTTTAAACTATACATGCTTAGTTATATTAATATTTTTTAGATCTGTTAAGGAATGAATAACTCTAATTATATGAATATCCAAAAAGATAAGCATGTAAGTTTGCTGTATGCTACATGTATTTTATATAAAATATCATCATGTAAATATTATATATTGGTAGGTACAATTAAATTATATAACAATAAAATTGAGAAAACTGTTTTTAATTTCTCAAAGATTCTAGCAAATATTTTTACTAAAAAATAAAACAGTTTTGGCTAATTATGATCTAGAATATAATGGTATTTTGAATTAAAATAAATTTTTTAAATATGAAAACTTTAATAAAATAAAAATTTAATAGGAAACAGTTAAATAAAAATAATTTTATCTTAATTGTTCTATCACTTCATAATGTTGATTAACATTTTATAAAGGAGAAATTTATGAAAAATATAATTGTTCTGAATTTTTAAAATTAAATCTGAATTGATAAAATTAATATTTAAGTATAAACTTATTGTATAAGAACATATGTTGATTTTATCACTGAAACAATAATTATAGAATTTAAATTCTATAATTATTGTTTCAATGTAACCTAAAAGATAACCTGAAAGCACTTTTTAAAAAGTGCTTTCAGGTTATCTTTTATGTTGATTATAACTTTATTTTTTATGTTCAACTCTAGTTTGGATATTAATGAGTTTACTGAAACCAAGACAAAATTTTATGTTGTTAATTTCAAATCAAATTTACAGTAAGACCTGTTTAACAGGGGGGATACATTCCAAAAAACCAAGTGCTAAACAAAACAGCGTTAAACGAAGTCATCTTAACACGTTAATAATGGGAATAGGTGAAACGGAACAGTGAATAAAAAATATATATTCCTTTTTTTTATTTTGTAACATGTATTATTACTATTGTGTTGTATTAATTATAGACATTTTTATCGCTAATTATCGATTTGTATTCATAAATCATTTGTGAAAATCAAAAATATTCGAGTAAATAATTTGTGATGAGGAAGGTTCTTTCACATTCGATACTTTTTGTTTTTTTGTTAAGAATCATTTAACGAAAAATCGTTTGTCTTTTCCTCTTTCATTCAGCAAGCAACTATCAATAGCAATGCATCGCATCCATGATACTTCGTCTTGCCTTTGAACTTAAATTTGGATCATTTTGTATAAACTGAACTATAATTTCCGTAATAGTGGCTAAACTTTAACTGTAAAATAACATTGATGAATGATCCTAAATGTGAACTGTGACTGCAGCAGACTTTCGTATTTACTGCACTGAACTGATATCAAATGAACTGCGAGATGGCATAGGAGTATCGAAGCGACAAATTTGTGCGATTTTGGATTTATGTGAATATAACGATTCAAAATATTACACCAAAGTGAATCAATAAAATAAATAGAATTTGAAAAAACTGTGTTATATTGGAACAGCATTAAACAGGGCAGCGTTAAGTGACGTCTTACTGTATTTAAAAATATTCATGTTCAATTATTAATATAACTTTTTTATTGTATTTGATGTTTAAGTATCAGATGTATTGATTAACCTCTCGCATGTCATCAATTATTAAAATTAAGCCTAATTAATATGCGAAAAATTAAAATTATCCAACAGATCATTTAAAATACTGCTTTTTCTCTTATTCATAACATTTACTCTTACCTTCAAGCACTATTAGCAGTTGAGGCAAATTCGGTTGGAACCTCGGTAATTTGAAACTCTGTGTTAAGAATAAACATAGAGTTTCAAATTCTCTGAATTTGAAACTTTATGTTAGGGATGTTGATGACCTAAGGCTGATATGGAAAAAAGGAACAGAAGAAGAGAAGCTACACTTATTTTGTAAAGACTTCACCATAGACAGTTATGGTCTCAAGTTAAAAATGGAGCAAACCAGTTGCAGCAACGTACATTACCTCGATATTGATATAAATATGATGAATGGCAGAATGAGGATGGCAGTATACAGAAAGCTGGCTTATGAGCCGATTCTTATACCTGATTGGTCCAGGGACCCGGTCGCATACAAGAAAATAGCCTTTAGATATTTCTACAACAGAGCCTTCTTATATTGCACAGATAACACAAACCTATTGAAAGAGTTAGAATACATCAGACAAGATGGGGAACTGCTTGGTTACACGGAACCATTCATGGAAAGCATTAAAAAGAAAGTCCAACAAAAACACGAAGCGAGGCACGACAATCCGACACGGAGTGAGGCACAACCAATACAACAAGAAGGCTATATAGTAACACCATATAATTTGAAGAAGTTTGGTTTTGTAAATAAGGCTGCGAGAAAGATGAACAAAAAAGTGGCTGTACAAAGGGCACCGACAGTGTTTGGACTGCTTAGAAATGAGAAAGACCTTAGAAAAGATGCAGAGAAGCAAGGTGTATACAGGATACCGATGATGAACAAGGACAAGAACACGAGCACATCATACGTTGGTGTCACCTAGGACCCTAGCGCAAAGGGTTGAAGAGCATAGAATGGATTTGAACAAAAGGAGGATCACGACAGTGCTAGCAATTGAGGCATATAGTAGTGACTTGGAGATTAAATGGGAAGAAGCAAAAATCGTCAAACCGATAAAGCGAATTAGGCAGGCCCTGACCACAGAAACTGTGGAGATAAAAGCGAGACAGAAGAAAGAAACCTTGATAAATGATAGGACTGCAATTGACCTCCCCCCATCATGGAACTATGTAATTGACACGATAGATAGCCAGAGACGATAGCACCATTATTATTTTTGGTTTAGAAAGTTAAGAAAAGCGAATAATATCATATATTACGTCACGTTACATCACATTATATGAGTCGCGATGACAACGGAACGTCTTTATTAAAAAAATGCTTCTTAGAACGAAATTTAAAATTGCATAGTAGAATAGAACATTAAAGGAACAAAAAAAACGCAGTTCGTTATTGAATTAAGCCTGAAGATGGTATAATAAATACCGAAAACGTTAGCTTAAGTGAGAATTAAAAAGACTCAACTGCTAATAGTGCTTGAAGATAAGAGTAAGTGTTATTAAAATTATCATAACTTGCTTAATTTTTGTTGAAATCTTTTGAAATTTTTAGTTTGTTTTTCTTCTCTATAACAATTTAAGTATTAATATTTTTTTTAATTTAATTTTTTCAGAACTTTTCATTTAGTATATGAGATCATTGAAAAAAAATTTTTTTTATATGAAGATTTAGCCATCCAACAAAATAATAGATATCTTTAGATAGTGGCTGGGGTTCTGAATAAAACAAGCCATTAATGAAGAAAATTGGATTATAGCTGGTCTTCTGAATAAAACAAGCCATTAATGAAGAAAATTGGATTATACTTTATCTTAAAAAAATTTGATAAGAAATCAATTACTATGCAAATTTTAATTATTGAATATTAAGATATGTCATGTAATTATTTCAAAATTTACATAAATTTATTGAACTATTGCCATTATTATTAATTTATTAATGGAATTAAGGAAAAACATATTATTATTAATATGTTTTTCCTTAATTCCAATAATTTTTAATTCACTATTTTATAAATTTTCAAATTTGTATCAAAAAACCTAATGCAAATAAATAAATAAATAAATCATCTCTCATACATAAACAGCTATAATATTCTTTACTTTGTTTTTATTAGACTTTCCAATGGTTGAATCTCACTCCATTCCCCATACCACACTTCCTGGATTATAGTAATATTAGGAGGAAAAGTGCAGGAAAGGAGTGACAGCAATAAAACAATAAAATGCCATGACCTTTTTAATGATGGATCTTTGTTTAATTAGTATTTTCTTGTTTTTTGACAAAAAATACAATGAAAATGAAGTAAAAAATCAATGATTAATAAAAAATATTATCTGTTTTAATAGAATTAAATAATATTTTGGTATTATAAATAATATATTTTTTTTTAATTTTATTTTTAATTGTAAAAAATTATATAATTTTTATTTATTTTTTTTTTGGGGTCTCCAGAGTAAATTAATCAAATTCCCATAAAAACCTATGGTAAATCGATGATCGGTTAATGAACAATTTGGATAATGCACATTATCTTGGAATGGATTATGTTCGTTAGAACAATTTGGATAACGAACATTTTCTTGGAACGAATTATGTTCATTAACCGATCACCCTCTGTATATATATATATATCCATTATCTTGGAACGGATTATGTTCATTAACTGATCACCTAATGTATTAAGGAAACGAATATTGTCTAGGAACGGATTATGTTCGTTAACCGATCACCCACTGTACTAGTATTCACGATGAATGGATTATGTTCATTAATTGATCACTCACTGTACTACAAATTAAATACCCAAAGCCAAATTGACTCCTAGTGCAATAATTTAGAATTAAACTATAATTTTTAATAGTTATTTTTAAATCAAGGCTACAGTTCCTCCATCTGTTGAGTTAATAATTTATTATTTTAAAATTGGGCTAAGGTGGCATTATCTAATAATTATTATTTAGACTATGATTTTTATTTTCCTGAAATTAAAAATTTGATACTGCCCAAGTTGAACCAGAAACTTTGGGATAATGTCCCAATATCTAATGTTTCCTTAGTCTAAATCAGGGCTATCCAGTTATAATGAACCCGAGGGCCATAACTGTGTTTACTAGGGATATGGAGGGCCGCAGTTACAAAAAAGGGGGAGGGGCTTTGATACTTGATATGCTTTTGTCTGAACAAATGGAACACATAAATGTAACGCTTTTTGGAAACCAATTTTATTTCCAGATTAACAAACCTTATTACAAAGGAACGCATAAATATAACTCTTTTTGGAAACCAATTTTATTTCCAGATTAACAAACCTTATTACAAAATTATATTACCAGATTGCATCCAAATAATATGTTACATGTTAACAAAAAGTTATAAAATATAAACAGTTAAAAAATATCTACAAACCTTATAACAAAATTATATTTACCAGATTGCATCCAATAAACATGTTAACAAAAACTTATAAAAATATAAACAGTTCAAATATATAAAAATAATATTGTGTACCTATTTAATGTGATAAATGAGGGCGGCAGCAGGGCTGGATATTTACATCCATTCCTGTTGTAGCTATCTGCAGAATAGTAAAGAAGAATTTCCAAGGCAGATTCTGAATCGATTCTTAACTATCTTCATGTTAAAAAATGCACTTTCACACAAATAAGTACTACCAAATGTTGATATTACTTTCCGACCAAAATCGCAAAAGTTAGGAAAACCTTCATTAAACAAGCCAGTTTACCCATGTGATTTGTTATGAAAGTCATTTTCCCACCACAACTAATATACTCAATTTTCATTTTCTAGTTTACATTTTTTCTCATTCATTTCACAAATGCAACGAACTTGTGGTAAAATAAAAATTAAATTAAAATGTAAAATTAAATTAAATTAAACAGTAAAATAAAATTAAAACAGAATCTCACAACAACAGTAACACAATCACTCAAAAGGTATTAAAAACCAAAAAATAATTTTAAAATACAGTCACATTTCAACACTTTAAACTGAAATAGCTAAAACTAAAATTGACGTGATTGAAAGTTAATAAAAACCGAAATAACTAAAACTAAAATTGATGTGATTGAAAGTCTTATAAAAATGTTGATGCATTGATAGCTTATTGATCATTAATTAATTACTAATAATTAAGGAAAATTAATTAATTGATAATATACTTTAACATAAATTTAATAGACTGTAGAATTTAATACACTGTAGAAGCGCTTTTGATTATAAACAGTCCTCTTCAGCTACTTTAAGTCAACGAACTAAACAAGGAATTCTATAGAATGTTAAAGTTCTATAAATATGAACAACGTTGCTATAGCAAAACTATATTGACATTTTTTACATAAAATATAAACATATTTATAAAAATAATAAATATACTAAACTATTAGATTAATGCATATTTCTTCATTCAGCTGTCACGTAGTAAAAAATTTTAACGTACTATTTACAGAGGGAGAATTGCTGAAACAATTTCCATTTTTACTAATCGTAATAAGACTAATAAACTGATTAACAAACTAGACCCCACATCAATAAACAATGCTTGGAAATGGTGTAGTTTTTTGTATAAAGTTTATATAATGTTATGTTTTAGACTGTTTAAATTTATTACTCCTTATGCAAGAACTGTTCCTGTAAATAGTGCGTTAAAATTTTTTACTACATGACAGCTGAATGAAGAAATATGCATTAATCTAATAGTTTAGTATATTTATTGTTTTTATAAATATGTTTATATTTTATGTAAAAATGTCAATATAGTGTTGCTATAGCAACATTGTTCATATTTATAGAACTTTAACATTCTATAGAATTCCTTATTTAGTTTGTTGACTTAAAGTAGCTGAAGAGGATTGTTTATAATCGAAAGCACTTCTACAGTGTATTAAGTTCTACAGTCTATTAAATTTATGTTAAAGTATATTATCCTGCCTAAGAGCTGTTATTTATTATGTAAGTATTTAAAAATGTGGCAGTGTGAGATTTGTTACATTTCTGTAATTAATTGAGTTAATATAATTCAATTTTAGAATTTTTTTATTAATCTCTTTAAAAAAATAATTAATAAAAGTGGAAAAAACATTAAAAAGTAATATTATATCACAAATCGTGAAAGCCTCGCAGGCCGCCTTTTGGACAGCCCTGGTCTAAATTTAAAAATTATAGTTTAATTCTAAATTATCATATTAGGTTATTGATATCTACAATCCAAATATCTGAAGCTAAATTCAAATATTTGGATTGGAGATATTCCTCAAGTTAATTTACATTAGATCATATTATAATATCTGATTTGAGCCAAGTCTATCTGCCTAGATTTTCCAAGTGAGCTCATGGCTACATAGTTGGCCAAATGTCGGTCTAGTCTGACAAATTTCCAAAATTATTTATTATATAATCTTCCTGAAATAGAAATCTGCCTGATGCCATGGTTGTCTAATTGATTAAGATGTTGGAGCATTATTCCAAAGTTCCTAGTTTGATTCTGAGACTAAGTGGTGGTAAATTTTTTATTTCAGGAAAATTAATAATACAATTATAATTTTTAATTAATTATTAAATAGCACTATTTTAATCCAATCTTAAAAATAATTTAATTATTAGCTAAACAGATGGTGGTACTGTAGTCTTGAATTAAAAATTACAATTTAATTCTAAATTATCACATTAGGTTTCAGATATTTGGCTTCTAGATATTTCCCTAGTTAGCTTACATTAGAATATACTAAGTCAATGTCAGTTGCATTAGTATTTGAATACTTTTATTTAATCCATTAGTTTTGATGGTAAACTTATTATTGTTATATATTAGTACATTAATATTTGAAATTTGGCATATATAATGCTAATGAATTTTCAAAAATGTTGAACTTAATACTGTATTTTCAGTTCTCAACAACTCAATCTTTTGGAGTTTGGTGAAACTGATGAATTCTCTAAACTCATCAGTTTCAAAATATAACAATAATTTATGCATGATAAGAAAAAATAACAAAACAATATAGATAATTAAAATAACATAATATTGAAAAATTTGTAGATATAAGATGAATTTCAACTTATGTCTACAAAACATACATATCTTCAATGGAAATTTAGATAACAGAGAAATAAAATAATAATATATCAAAAAAAATTTCAAATAAAGTTATATTGACTATAAATTAAAAAAAAGCATAAAAAATAAATTTAATAAAAATAATAATAGCAAATATTCATAAATATCTGATATGTTCATAATGATCATTTTTACACTCTGAGTGGCCATTTTATTAGAGCATCCTGTTTGTAGTCTGTTGACCTCCTTCATTGATGAGTTACTTCTGGCCACAGGATTGCCACTTACTTGATGTTTTCCCATGATCACATCATTTTCAATATATTACACATGAAAATCCCAGAAACTTGGTGGTTTCTGAAATGTTCAAATCAGCATTTCTGGTAACATCAATCTTGCCTTGATCAAAATCTCTGAAATTGTTCATTTTGCCCATTTCCGAATAGAACACAGTAATTAAGCCTAGTCAACTTCACATACCTGCTTTTATATCAGTAGGCAAATGTTTCATTTCCATATGGACAGTTCCATTCAGGGAAATGGTGGATGTCTCTAATAAAGTGGCCACTCAATGTATATTCTATCGTTAATATATAAATTTTTCAAATATTTATATTGTTTGTATCCTGTAGTTTAAAAAGAAAATTGCAGAAATTTTAATCACTATTTTATTGTAGTTTTAATTAAATAGCAATTTCAAGTAAAATAAATTTTTATTCTAAACTTATTAATTAAATTTTATAAATTTAAACTAGAAATGTATTTTATTCTAACATCTGAATTTAATTGAAATACTTGTTCTAGAATTGGAATAGTGAAATTAGAATAATTTTTAAATTAATTGTTCTGGAATGACTCAATATTGTAAAAGTCTCTAGATTTGATTAAGTGAAAGTGTTGTGTACCTGAAGAGGATGCAAAGTGCATCGAAAACGTTTGTATCTTAATAAAAATTAAGTAGAGTACTATACTGCAAAGAGTGCTTGTTTTTCTAGTTGTTATTATAATATCAGTATATTACAATAAAGTAGAAGTGTGTACATTTAGTCTTCAAACTATTAACTTACAATGGGAAAATGCCCCTGAAGGGGCAGAAAATAAGTGAATATACTTGAGGTCTCAAACCTCATAGAAGTGTGTACATTTAGTCTTCAAACTATTAACTTACTAGTTAATGGGAAAATGCCCCTGAAGGGGCAGAAAATAAGTGAATATACTTGAGGTCTCAAACCTCGAAAAGAAGTGACAAGCATGAGGACAGTAGATTTTCTCAGTATAATGCAAGTCTTCTAAATGCCGCCTGTTAAATGTAAAATTGTATTTTGATTTCACTGCTTATGCTGCCCACTTACTATGCTGCTTGATGCTGCCGCCTCTCTATATCATAGCACACGGCCCTGACAAGCATCAATACGAAAGTACAAGACTTAAAATCAGTTTTCAAAGTTGAAGTATACTTTATCCTCTGAACTTGGGAAAAAATCTCTTAACCAAAAAAAGTATATTCCGCATCATCGCTTACAAAGCTAAACCTCTTGCTGCTTACTAACCCTCTAACCGTTTTACTTGCTCAGCTGCAAAATATACTTTTTTTGGTTAAGAGATTTTTTCCAAGTTCAGAGGATAAAGTATACTTCAACTTTGAAAATTGATTTTAAATCTTGTACATTCGTATTGATGCTTGTCAGGGCCATGTGCTATGATACAGAGAGGCGGCCGCATCAAGTGGCATAGTAAGTGGGCAGCATAAGCAGTGAAATCAAAATACAATTTTACATTTAACAGGCGGCTTTATCAGAAATATCAATTCAAATGAATAAATATTTTATATGAGTTTGGACTTATTTGCTGAAATGTTATATTATGAAGCTAACTATGATATTTGAAATAACAACAACAAATGAAAAAACTTTATAATCAAAGAAATCCTTGCTACAGACAATTTAATAAAGATTTCCAACATGATAAATTTGTATAACATGTATTATACATTATCACAGATCCAATATGCTCAATAAAAATTTTTTAAAATTGGAGAGTGAAAAAATAGGCAGACTTACAAATTTATGAATCTTCTGAAGATTATGAGCAGTCATATTAAAGAACTGAATAGCTAAAACTGTAGATGAAACCAGCATGTAAATAATGAAAAACAATTTCACAAAAATAATTGTTTTTCAAACTATGCTCTGGTTTTCAAACTTTGCCGTAAAATTTTGTATACTGACAGGGGACCTCGAAACAAATCAAAAATGTCTGCAAAGTCGCGGTTTAGAACGAATGTCAATACTACGAATTATATACTAAACCTAACAGTTCTAGCGACTCTGCAATCCAGAGTTCGGCCTGAGCTCAGGTCTTTATCTAAGTTCTAACTTAAATCTAATTAATTGCAAAATAATCTAACAACACATAACATCTAACAGACGATACGATACCGGAAATCGGAACTTAAACTAAAAGTGCCGATTAAGTGTTAGCAGTAAAACGAACAAAAACAATGTTAGAACTTTCACTAATAATTTAAATAAATTTCCAAACAAGTTAAATAATAATAAAACTATAAATTTATTAGACTCAAAACACTTACAAAAGTGTTAACAAATGCTTTATTGAAACTATAATAAAGCAACAATCAAATAAACAACGAAACTGGTTTAATCCAATTCAAATATCCAACTATCAAATTATTCACAAGAAACATACCTTAAATAATACTAAATTCTACTACCTCCACTTCCAATATAAACTTCAAATAATAGTTGATCCTTACAAGAAACTCAATTGTCACTTTCACCAATTCTACGTCTGAAAATTCAGCACCTCAAAAACTTGATTGCGTCAATCTTTTATACTCGAGTGACGAACATTTCCGCACTCGCTCATTTACACACTTATATGTAACAAGTTCAAATTTATTAGTTTACAGAGTAATTCATTCATGTCATTATCTTTACAATTAATTTATATATCGAACAAAACACTGATATGGATCATTCTTATTTTCACATATCAGTTCAGTGGTAATATTATGTAGATAAGATATCATTAACCGGGATAGCTCTTCCGGAGACGGGTTCCGATTCCGTATCACGTGACTGCCAACCATGACGGGGAAGTTGGAAGTAAGTTAACTTTTAAACTAAAATATAATACGTTAGTATATAAGAAAATAACGATAAATAATAGAGTGTATAATAAAATACAAATAGGACAGGTCAAAGTTAACTTCTCACATGTCTAATGAACATATGGTCTAAATGGCACTGTTTTTAACCCTTTAAAGCTAGCCAATCATCATCAAGTACACAGTGTCACAATGTGTCGCATTGCCAAGATGCGTCACATTATGTCACTCGCCTTCTTACTAACCCGGTAGTCAGTAGGAGAGTGACACGTCTTGGCAACATGATGCGTCATGACCCTTTGTGCACTTGATGGTGATTGGCTAGCTTTAAAGGGTTATAATTCAAGATTAGGATTAAAAAAAACATGGATTTGAAAAAGCAAAGAATATGCTCACCAAATTTTTATCATATTCAGCTGAAATAAATCTCTAACAACAATAAAATCAGTATTTCAAAATTATGTTAAATATGTATATAATAATATAAAATCCATATAACACAAATAAATGCATTTTGATTTCTGTTGTAACCTACATTAAATAATCTCTAAATCATCAGCTATATATCTATAGAAAAAAATATTTTAATTAGAATTTTACTTAAATTGAAAAAAACCACTTGCTTAAACATATGCTGTATATCTATAGAAAAAATATTTTAATTAGAATTTTACTTAAATTGAAAAAAACCACTTGCTTAAACATATGAGATCAGAGTTCAGACAACACTATGAGCAAGTACAAAATCATTTTATTACAGTAAAACATTTTACCGTAATAAAACAAGCTCAGTGCTGTCTGACCTCTGATCTCAATTAGAATTTTGACAGGTTGGCAGATATTAGATAATAATCTGAAGGTTTTTAGATAAATCTTGATTATATAGGGTGAAAGAAAAGTCTGTATTCCTCTAAATAACTTGATAACTATCATAAATTTCAAAAATCTGTTAATGCCAACAAATAGCAAGTCATGAGTGGGCTAGCTGATGGTGACTTTCAAAATGAGCTGATTATGCAAATGTGCATACTTGTAAATCCTATCTCATAAACAATAACAGATAGGGAAAATTTCCAATAACAAATTTGTTCAAAAAACATTCAGTTCTGAACACTAAAAATCATCATCAAAATCGGATGAATAGTTCACTCAAAAATGAAATGAAAAATTTTTATATGCAAGTCATGTCACATCTGGTTCTGGAGGTTTCCATAACAGTGTCATTTTCCTGTTCAATTGGTGTAAAAAGCCACATTCACACACATGCAATTCAGTGTGCATGCAATACAATGGCTGAATGCATACTTAATAAAATGAAGTCTATATGTAAAACCCAAGCCTTTAAAGCAGGTAAAAGATCATAAAACACACATAACAAACTTAGTTAAAATGTTTTCGGTCAGTTTACTGACCCACTTCAGTAACTTACAAATATTCACAATAGAATAATTTTTAAACAAAGGCGGTAAATGTTTAACGTTTTAACTAAGTTTGTTATGTGTGTTTTATGATCTTTTACCTGCTTTAAAGGCTCGGGTTTTTCTTATAGACTTTATAAACTCCAGCAGGTGGAATTAATTTTTGTTTTCTTAATAAAATGACTGCCATGGTCATATGCTGTGATGCTGCTGCAGCTCAACTTTATCAAGAAAGACATCCAAATAGTAGACATCTCTCAGTAACAAACACAGATCTATCATATGTCTGTTCCTTGAAACTGGCATGTGTTCTATAATACCCAAGATCAAGTCACCCACAAACAGCAACTGATGAGGTCATAACTTTTATCCTTGTATCTGTTGCTAATAATCCTCATTTAAGAAGTAAGGTGATTGGTCGGGAGATTGGTGTAAGCCATTATTCTGAATGCTCTTTACACACTCATAGATTTCACTCTTTATCATGTCCATTGCCATCAAGTCTTATGGAGCTACAGCACCTGTAGTGTTGGATGAGATGTTCAGAGATTGCTGAATTGGATGTAGTGGGCCTGTTACCTGGCCACCTCAATCTCCTGATCTCACTCTACTGGATTTCTTTCTCTGGGAATTTGAAGGAGAGGGTACATGACATTCCCATGCAGGGCTGCAGAGAGAAATTTTCGGGCCCGTGACAAGTCTGTGGTCCGGGCCCCACTTAAAAAAGTGTATCGCTTTGGTTTAATAAAAAAAGTTATATAAAACATTTAAACATTTACCGTATTTGCCGGCGTATAAGACGCACTTTTTTTCTTTGAAAATAGGTCTGAAAAACGGGGTGCGTCTTATACGCCGATACTCAGTTTTTGATTACATTCATTTCTGGAAATTTCCTCTATTCGGAGTTATGCGATTTCTTTCTTGTTTCCTTGCGGAGTGTGGGAATATTAGTTACGTAGAGTTCAATGAATGCGCATGCGCTTTCATCGACGATCACAGCTGGGCCTAGCATTTCTCAAGTTTGTGAATGGGTCAAAGCTTCATGGGATGCTGTGAAAACAGAGACAGTGGTTAAATCATTTAAGAAATGTGGCATTAGTAATGCAATGGATGGTACAGAGGACAATTTGTTGTATGAGGACTCAGATGCTGATTTAGAAGAGGTTTCAAGTGACTCTTCATTTAACTCTGGAGATGAGTGTCTGGGTCTTGACGAAGAAGATTAAAAGGTGTTCTTTCCCAGATAGATTGGGTATTTGCAGAAAGTATTTGCTGTTTGTATTACTTTATATTTAAAATACTGTAAATTCATTATAATGATCAGTAATAAAGTTTTATCCTTCAAAAATGTGTATAAAAAAGAGGGTGTGTCTTATACGCCGGCAAATACGGTATTTAAAAAAGAGTACAATAAACACAAAATCTTTGTTTATCAAAATACTGTTATGTATAAAATAGTTTATTTTGGCACGACTGTTTTGGATAGTAGACAGTACGCTCTGGCGATGGCCTGTGAACTATTGGGCATGTTATGTCCTGATGGTCAGGCCCTTTTCAATGCTGGGCCTGTAACAAAAGTCTCACAAGTCAGATATCACTCCCTCTCGGTGGCCCTGTTCCCATAACAACAGCAGAGGATCTCCAAGATTGCATCATTACTGCAGAGATTTCTAAAGACTAAGGAATTCCATCCAACATTGTGCTCAACTGTGAGTGCTGATGGAAGAAATTTTGAGTACATCCTTGCTTAGTTTTTGCTTTTTGATTAGGCTGTTTTCAGTTTATTGATTTGGGATGTTATGTTTTGGTGTCAGTTTGTTATTTACATGCCAGAAATAAGTATTAACTCTTTGCATTTAAAAATGTTTTCCTTTCATTTTTGAGTGAATTATTCATCCAACTTTGATGAAGTTTTTTAGAATATTCAGAAATGAATGCTGAACATGTTTGTAATTGGAAATTTTTCCCTATCTGTTATTGTTTATGAGATAGGATTTACAAGTATGCACATTTGCGTAATCAGCTCATTTGAAATCATCAGATAGTTCACTCATGACTTTCTATTTGTTGGCATTAACAGATTTTTGAAATTTATGATAGTTATCAAATTATTTGGAGGAGTACAGACTTTTCTTTTACCCTGTATTTTTAAACATAAAAGGAAATCTATATATATATAAAAAAAAATAAAAATCTATACAAAGATCTCCCAATGAAAGTGATTTGATTCTAAATATCATTGAATCATGCAAAATTTCAAATTTTTCTATATTCAATAGAAACAGCTTGTTTGGGGAAAAAGTTAAGAATTCAATTGCATTTTGTTGATAAATCAGCATAATAATAATAATAATAATTAAAAATGATTAAATTTTCACATTAAGGTATTTATTTAAGGAATTTTTGGTTTATATCAACAGTGCATTTCAAGAGACTGTTGCATATATAATAATGCCATTTTCTAAAAACAGTATATTAAAAATTGCAAATAAATATTTCTAATTTATTTTTTCATATCTTCTTTTTTATTTAAATTATGACTCACCTCCCAAAATTTCTGCTGCTTCTTTTCTTTCCAAAAGTGTTTCAGTTTGAAGATATTTAATAAGAGCAGCCAAAAATACTAATCGCTGAGTTATAAATCTCCAATGATCATGATATCTAGCAAAAACAAATTATTTTTTTTACTGATTATCATATTATATTCAATTTCTTAATAAGTTTTACATTCTTAATATAAGAATATATAATAATTTTGCAAAATGGAATATTGCATTGATATCATCTTCAGATAATGCCAATATTATAGAGAAGGCGTGTCAAACTCATTTTAATTCAAGAGCCATTTGATGAGCTTTAAGATTGCCACAGGCCACATCACATTTAAACTGTTTTAAAATTACATTTTTGGAATAAGGATTCAGAAATATATATAAGATAATTAAAAACATTATGTAATTAAATGAATATATTACAAAAAACTATAATTACTACATAATTGCTTTTAATTATATATATTTTTTAAATTTAATTCCTCACTATCAATCTTTAATTCTCTATTAAACATTAAAAGTCATCTTTTCTGTAAAAAAACTAAAACTTTCATTAAAATTTTATAAATTCAAATAACCATAACTACAAAATTTTTTAAATAAGTTAATAACACAACAAATAAATCTTTAACAAGTCCGCTAGTGCATCCTTTATACACATCCTTCAAAGAGGGATTGTTTGGAACTTGATCATTGTATTTGTCTATCCAAAAAAATACAGGTTCTCATTTATGGCTTTTTGTTGTTTTGGTAAAAAATTTCGCACAAAACAATATAGTCTCTGCAGGACAGCATTTAGTTTGTGTCATTGATCTGAAAAATCATTTTCATCTGTACATATATGTCCAATAAGACCAATCGAAACAAAGCAACACGTGCAATTACAATTTCATTAAAATCAAACTAGTGTGTCATAGTTCATGACATGGGAAGTAACTGTCAGTTCCTAGCTACTATCTCATACATATTGTTCTCATTTTTATTTTAGTTAAGAGCATTGAGGGTCACAAAAAAAATCACATTGAGCATGTGGCTGTGGATTGCCAGTTTGATAGCCCTGTTATAGAGGATGAATTACTGCAGATTATCTAATTATTTTAAAGATGCATTCTGTGTATTTTGTGTGTTCTTATAAAGTTGTTAGAGAATGAATACAAATTGTTTCATGCATTTTTTTCAAACCAGATTATAATGTATTATTAGAAATAAGATATAAATTCACTAAAACTTTCAGTGATAGAAATCAATAATCAGAATCAGAGTAAATATTTTCAGGCAAACATAACTAAATTATGTTATACAGGCATGTATTGTCTGATTATTTATTCATTGGACTAATTCCATGCTGAAACAAAAAACAAATTCCATTTTAAAGGAAGGAGAATTCTTTTTACTTATTAAATGAAACATTTCAATCTTGAATGAGATAAAGGCAGCCATATTTTGGAAATGAGGTAAGATTATATATTAGCTTTTTCAGATCTTTTAATGTGTTTCTCAATATGTAGGAGTGGATTTGGACAAAATATCAAAAAAGGTAAACAGGGGGTCTCTATGCTGGTCTCAGTCTCTCCGCAGAGACGAAAAATCGTCTCTGCATCATAGGAAAATGATGACGTTTCCTGAGAGAGAATGACAAGAGCATCGCTTAAAACACAATAATCTCTCTACTGTCTCTGTAGAAACTTTCCACAGAGACGAAAAATCATCTCTGTGGAAAGTTTCTACAGAGACAGTAGAGAGATTATTGTGTTTTAAGCGATGCTCTTGTCATTCTCTCTCAGGAAACGTCATCATTTTCCCCATGATGCTTAGAATACATGTATACATAACGCCAATCTCATTCCAACCAGTGAAACTACTCGTTACATTGCATTTCACCAGCACTGTGCAAACTCAGTATTTGAAGAAAATGGCAGTAAACAGACATAATTATTTATATAATTACACCATGCAACAAATATAAGCTTTGATAAGTGAATTGGAGAAATAAGTTACTCTATTTTGGAGAATATGATAGCAAATGTATCGGAGCAGTCACTGAGAGAAATGTGGAATGACTAATTGAAAGCTGTCATTCACTCAGTCGTTTAGATTGTGTGTGTTACTTTTTATATCTTTAATTGATTCTTTTAGTTGTTATTTGTAATTATGAATATTAACAAAAACATGAACATTTTAGCGTATAAAAGTTTTTGTATTCATTGTGAACACAACGTTAATTTACATTGATAAATGGCAGCAGTCAAAGTAAAATTTTACTTAAACTTAAAATATTTTAAATTATCAATAACACAATTGTTAACAAAAATTTTAAATACTGATATTATTAAATTGAAAAATAAAATGAATAAATACTATATATTTAATGTCTAGAATTCTGTTTGAATTTTCATTTATTGTTCAAAAGGTGTTTATAAAATGGGAATATGCAGTAATGTCTTATATAGTATTTATTTATCTTATGTCTAGAATTCTGTTTGAATTTTCATTTATTGTTCAAAGGTGTTTATAAAATGGGAATATGCAGTAATGTCTTTAAACGATGAATAATAGCTTAAACAAAAACATGTTAATATTCAATTGTTTATCAATCAAAATTATATCCTCAATATTTTGTTGAAATCCTCTACCTGAAAAAAACTACAATGCCGATATATTTTAACTGAAAAAGTGTCTATGTGTAAATTTGACATTAATTACTTACAATGCTATAATTTCATTTTTTTAAATTAATAATTAAATTTTTTTAAAAATAGATCACCCAAAGTACTCCAAATATTTTAATGGTCTTTAAATATTCTATTCCAATTGAAATTACGTATTATTTCTTCTTTCAAAACATCTAAATGTCGACTGTCTCGTCTGAGAGATAGGTAAGGCTATCACTCTGTAGAGAGAATTTTTAAGAGACAAAAAGTTGTTTCTGACTAAATAGTCTCTTTAAAAGTACTACAACATCGACTTAGAATGAGGAAATTGTCTCTCTAGCAGAGCAACCAATCAGAAGCAATGTTTGCTCACTGACGTCAAATAGTTTGTCTGGAGAGAGAATTTTTGTTAAGAGTAGCATAGACCCCCAGATCTGATTTTATATAGATAGCTCTAAAACTTCTATGATATAAGGGCAAGAGTTTGAATTTATATTAACAGAAAGAGAAGAGCCTTTTCTTATTCTCTTGTACTTGTAAAAACAGTCCAAGGGAATAAGAAAACATATGAAAACAGTGATATATTGGAAACTGTCCAATATTTTACTTTTTTGGGCAGAAATCTATATTATATAAACTATACTTGATGACAGCATTGGAAGGCAGTATTAAGTCTATGGGATCCTATAATAATCTTATTACTATACTTTCCTGTAGACTCAATACTGCCTTCTGATGCTGTTGTCAAGTATAAATTTAAATAGGGATTATAATTAATAAAATATATATTTTATATATCCTATCTGATAATCAAACTACTTTAAAAATACTTAATGGCTGTCACTTTACTTCTAAGCTTGTCTGGGAATACCATTACCTCATTTTGAGTTGATATCAAAAATAATGTACACTTTGTTAAGGTGCCAGGGCAAAAGAGACAGATTACAGCAGTTAGGTTGCTTCTTGCCCCCTTTTTTTTGGATCTTGCTCAGGGCATTCCATACAATGTATTAATATTTGGGCAGATATTGTTTACTGTTAGGCATCTCTCCTACCAGAGATTTAGTTTTGGATTAAGATAAGCTTAACTTTTATTTTAGGTGCTTCTTCATAGAGGATTAGAGAATTGCTTATATTGGATAAATATCAATTAAGAATTGCTGCAGAACTTCTTATAGAAAACTGTCATTTCAGAAGATATCATTTAAAGGAGAAAAATGATATCTTCTGAAATGACAGTATTAATAATCCAAACTGTAGATGAACAGGAAACATCTTTATTCACAACTTGAATGTACATTTCCTTTCCAGACTAAGATTTGATCTTTTTGAATTGCAATTTTCTTTTCAAGATCTTTTTATGATCCATTAAGATACTATGTACAAAGACAAGATTTCTGATAGTATAATTTTATTAGGAGAACATCATAGAATCTATTATTCTTAAGAAAAAGGCTAATAATGCTAGGAAATTTATCTGTTCTAACTTTAATTATACATAACAATAAAAAAAGCATTCCTTACTCTAAATTTGGAAAAAATTTAAAATTAAGTTGCTGCCTTGTGCAAATATTTATTATTTGTTGATTTTTATCATTCAAAAATGCTAATGAATTTGATAACTTGATTCCAATATATTAATACATAATAATTTTAATTCAAAGATAAAAAAACTACTTTTATTCAACAAATTAATGAGGGGCAATAAATTATCCAATTTAATATAAACAAAAAAAATCTGTAATATAAGAATTTATAAATATAATAAACAAATTTAAATAGAACCAATGTCTTTATTCCAATTTCAAAAGCATTTTTAGAAGAATTTCCATTATCAATAAAAATAAATTACATTAATACAAAAAATTTAAATCTAATAGGATATATTGGATATAACTAAAAAGAATACAAACAACACAGTACACAACTTAAAATTATATATAGAAATTTGAAAATTAAAAAAGAATAAAAAATAATTAATAATTATGATGCTTTAAGTAATATTTATGATTAAAACATACAGAAATTAGATGTTAAGAAATAGTTTTACATTTTGGGAAATTATTACATTCCTTCAAATTAGCAAGATTAATTCCTATGATTTTTGCATTATTAACTGGCAAATTTCCTTTTTATCAATTCTATTGTTGTTTAAATATGATCTGTTATTTTTGCATTTTTCTACTTTATAATCATAATTAATATTATATGCTGTTTTGAATGGTCAGTGAATGTGATTGTTACAGGCAATGTGGTTGATCTGATTTTTTAGTTACTGTTTTAATTTCTTTTTGTCAAATTCCAATATAGCAACAGTTTTCTGTATGGCTTGAAACAGGTATTTTGTAATTTCCTTTGTTGTTCTCTGCAGACAATTTCTTTTTCAATTTAACTATCATTTATAATTAGAAAAATATACTTGGGTCTTTTTTGCAAACATGCCTTTATATTTCTCTTCAATTAGTTTTTGTTGCAGAACAAAAACTAATTGAAAGCATTAGGATCAGTATTATTAATGGTCAGTTTACAATTTATTTTTTCTTACTATGCTATTACTTTTATTTTGCTAACTATAGTATACTGTAGAAAGTTTTTTGAATTGATTAAAAAATGTTTTTTTATAAAATATGTAATTTCAAACAACTTCATATAGGATATATATGCAATTATGGATCCATGCTGCAAATGTTATTTTGATAAATCCAAACTGCAAAAAATAAAATTTACATATAAAAGCAAAAATTGGTCCTCTTAAACTGAAATAATAGAAAGATATATGACAACAAAACTAAATTAATATAAAAATAAACACTTCTGGAAAGAACTAAAATACCTATTTCCCAAAAATCCACTATATTGAAGTGAAAATACAGAATTAAAATGCATATCATTAAATCATCTTCAATGACAATCTGCTTATAGATTATTATTGAATATTTTTTAGGAATATCATTAAAAAAAAAATCTATCAAATAGTTTATATTTGCTATAATAATAATAATTGTTGATTTAATAATAATAAAGTTATTCCTAAATTTTTCAGCTTTTTTCATCCATGCTTTTTAATATGTTGTTTTAATAATAATAAAGTTATTCCTAAATTTTTCAGCTTTTTTCATCCATGCTTTTTAATATAAGAATCCTCAAAAATATTTAAGAATTTAACAACCATTCTAATCAATAAATTTATTTCAAATCACTTAATAAAATGGCAGAAGTTTAAATATCCGCCATTTTAAATGATAAAAGTTACAAAGTTAATTTATTAGATATTAAATCAATAAAATACTATAATATTCCTCCGATTCATCTATTTATTAAATTATTTTCAAAAATTTTATACTCCTAGGTTAAAGGAACTTTAAGTGGATACATATTTTTCTAGATAACTACAATCTCTAATATAAAAAGTTTTACTACTATTTATAAATTTTTTTCTATGAGCATAATATAATGTGTCAGAAAATATCTAATCAAACTTAAGCCTTTAATTTTTTAAAAATTCTTATAATAAACTTCTTATTTGTATTTATTTTTATTCAATTCCACTTTTTATCTGTCATTTTTCAAACTTCAGAAAGAATTGAAAAAAACTAATGTAATTATCCAATTACATCAATGAAATAGTCTCTCTCATTGTATGAATTTCAGTCTTTAATCTTATTTTATTTTCATTCACAAATTCTATTGAAACAAAAGCATAAAAACTTGAAATTTCAAATTAATTATTCAAATAGAAAAGTAATGCATAGTTTTCTATTTCTGATGTATATTCAGATGATATGGATTCCAAATCTACAAATGAGATGATGGGCACAGAAATGATGAAGTGAGATTGAGTATTTAGTGAATAAAATTAAGAAAAAATATAAATTTTGTAAAATACTTGAAAAAATCCCAACTTTTCAGTTTTTTCAATACAATTCATTATGTAATTACTATAAAGAGTATGCACTGTATTTACTTTGAAACTTTTTTTTTTTGTATTTATAGATAATTCTGTGAGAAATCAACAACCCACACTTTTCTTTATATTCTATTATTTCTGTTATATTTAGTTATGGGTTATTTCATTTTAATTAAGGGTAAAGATACATTCCCAAACTGGTGATAAAAAATGAAATGGTTCTCATCTTCAAGAATGTATGTGGTGATGTCATCTGATCTATATAAACATCACTGCTTATTTGAAATCTCATTTATGACTAAGTTAAATATTAGACTGATTTTGATGGTATTATAAATAGAATAAATTAAGTATTGAATTATTATTGTAGAGATGATGATACAAAATGTCGATAATCTAAGTAAAATTTGAAACATTGTCTGTGAGATGTATATAAATGAGCTTGAGTTTAAGCCAGTTATATGAATAGCTCTATAAGCACAGTACTTTTGATTAAATGATCAAGGAGGTGTGCTTATAGGCAATGTTAATAAAGAAGAAAAGTTTTTGTAATTGACCAGTTGGATGTATGTATTGGTGTGGAAATAATTTTGTTTTAAGTATATTTAAAATTATTTTGGTATTGAATATTATTTCTTTGGAGATATTTTGGCAGAGATAATTTATTCTGATAGATTAAATAAGTGATTTCTAAGTTAACTTGTTGAATTTTTTTTTTGTTAATAAATTTTTTGTTGGAATTTATTAATGGACTCTAAATATATAATTAAACTTTATTATTATTATTATTATT
>AYEL01062481.1:0-83152 GCA_000484575.1 Olivierus martensii
ACATACGTATATATATATATATATATATATACGTACCTAATGTACTGAATACTATATTATGTAGTTTTAAAGACAAACAATACATAGTGAATAAAAAAAAAAACATTTTTCTATATTTTATAATAGTAATTGGCATATTCTCGTGCATTTATCAATAGCAATAGTGTTAAACAACATATATATACATTTTAAAATAAAATTAATCTTAAATGTACAGTAATATTGAATTTTATTATCCTACATAAAATATATTTCTATACTTTATATTATATTATATCTGATTTTATTTATTAAAAGAAGGTTAAAAAGACAACTCCTATGTAGCCTGCTTGGTCAAATCGATTATTTTGGTTACTAATCATTTTATAATAAGTTTCAAACATCTGTGAAGTGTTTTATGAATATAACCTTACATTATTGTATATTATAACAATAATTTTTAAATAATGCTTACTCTTTATACCAAAAAAAATCAAAAAGGTTGAATGAATTTCATTAAATGAGTTAGACAAATGCATTAAATTGACTTCTGTAATCAATAGTACGAGTACAGTTTACTAATATATCATTAAATGGCATTATTGTGACAATTTTCCCGAACGAATATTATCATTAATTATATATTATTATTTTCTTATATTTAAAAGCAATGTATTGAAATAGTTAATAATTTTAATAAGTTTAAACACTCGTTTTGGAATTAATCTTAAAATAATTTTTCAAATATTGATTTTAATTCATGTTCTAAAGTAGGAATAATTCGATTTTAATACTGATTATATTATTTAGAAGAATTAATAGAAAATTCAGATATAAATATTAAACTCGACTAGGAATATAATAATATAAATTTATTTATTTGGAGCGCACTAGAATTTTAGTTGTTATTTTTTTTTCAAAACAAGTAACTACTTAAACTCTTTCTGTCCGTTCACTTTGTTATTCACAAAATAATTCAAGAAACAAATATCAGAAAGCATTCAAATTTTAGGAAATCCTTCCTTGTAAACTGTATCTCTACTGTATCAATTTTTATATGCTTAAGGCAGTGGTGAAAAAATGCCTACGGTATTATTGGATAAACTTGAACTTTGTTGGCATAGACGACAAAGTCCAAACTTTTCCATTGTATTGCTTCCTACACGATTAGAAAACCATTTAATCTATACCTATAAGTGATTTTAATAATAATAATAATAATAAGTAAATATTTAACTTGTTTGACTGTTCATATTTTTAACAGTACTACAAAAATATTCCAAACAATAACTCAATCTGCTTTATTTATTAAAAAAGAAAAAACATAATTATAGATCCAGTGTTAATCATCGATTCATTTTAATGCATTGATAAATTGATCTATAAATTGATTATAAATTTTAAATTATTAATTATAAATTAAATTTTTAGCAAGCAAACATTTAAAGAAATTGATTACTGTTGATTTTTAGAATGCATTTAGCACCTGTGCAAACAGTATTTGGCCCTGAGACGTTTCCATTTCAAGATGGCGACCGTTTGACATTAAAGTCGATATTCAGTATTTAAAATTATTTGTCTCGCATCGATAAAATTATATTCATTTGAAAGCTGTTTCAAATTTATATAAAAATAATATTAAGAAAACATTCAGAAAAAAAAAGTCATGACATTATTTAAAACCGATAAAAAAAATTGCCTAGATTTTTCATATTTAATGATACTTTATTAAAGTGATAACGTAAAAGTTGGTGCTATTTATCAATTTTATAGTATGAATTGCCAGAATATCAACAATCTATCATTTCATAATAATATTAAATAAATTAATAATAAGCAATCATACATATGCTATATACGTGTAGCCTATATACTATATATGCATTATTACAGCTATATAGTATACAGTGAAGTTTTCCAATAGAAGATTATGATTATATAATTATTTTATTAAAAGTTCTTTAAAAATATTTAAAAAATTTAAGGTGTTTATGAAGCAGAATATTTTATATAAATGACACATATATTCTTATGATTTCTTATCGCTAGATTTATTTTCTAATTAATGCACCAAATAACTTTTTAAATAATTTCAGAAATTCCATTTATTTAAAAATTAACTCAAATAGTTTTTATGTGGGAGTGACTAAACGCTTCATCTATAAAATAAAATATTGCTATGGGCGGAGTTTCTTAACCAACTAATCATTTATTATATAATAAAATTGTTTAAGCCAATAGTTTCTATTTTTAAAACCGAATAAAATGTCTACAAAAATTTTTAAACTAAAACCTATCCAGAATATTACATCAAAATTGAGAAATATATAATGAAACAATTAAAATTTTATTACTTTGAACTAAAATAAATCTAATTATCACATCGGTAATGTTTTGAATAAGTTATTTCTTCATAAAATAACAATGAACATGCAAAATATTTATTTAGTAAAGATATCTTTAGCAATAGAATTATTTGTAACTGCTCGTTTATTGTTAATGAACCTGTATTGTCTGTCTTCAATAATAAGCACAACCGAACAGATGTTAGTGACAGAATTTCTGAATTTTTTCCATTACTCTATATTAGCAAAGATCTTAAGTAATAAATCTTGAAACAAATGGTTTATATTATTCCTTCGGGAGAATAGAAGAATCCGAAAAAATTTCTTCAAACCAAATAATGTTTTAATAATGATTTATACTATTATTACGATTGATTATATATTTCTTCATCTAAATAATAATTCCTCTAATTAAATTTCATTTGTGTGATTATTATTTAAAGAATAATGTGAAGCATAAATATTTGAAACTTTGAAAGATTCGAACGTCTTTGTCGTTTTGTTATAAGCTTCTCTACTGACGTCATCGGGAGAGGAGAAACGTTTGTGTTACGTAATAGAACTACTGTTGACGTAATTTATAAAGGAGGTGACGCAAACAAAGTATTAATAATAGAAAAGTTAAACCAACAGTTTTACTTTAAATCAAAGCAAATTTTTCGAAAATAAAAATGTGATATAAAAACATTTTTTAAATAATTATATTTTATTAATACTTCATGATAAATTTCTCTAAATACGATTTTGAAAAACAGATTGAAAAAACAATTTATTTAATAAAAGAAGAGAATCAAATTGTTTCGTGACGTCACTGAATTTCATGTCCACATTTCAGACATGATTGAATATCATTGGTCGATTTCGATTCAACAAATCGATTACACGCAAAGTGAGTGGCGAAATTCTTGCACCAAAATACCAAAATCATTTTTTTATATAAATCGCATATTTTCGAACTAAAATAACGAAATCTTATATTTTTAAAAATTAAATTTGATTAACATATATTTAATTTTCATCGTATATATTAATAACAATGCTTTTTTAATATAATTAAAAATTTTTAATTTTTGATTTATTAAAAAATGTTATGATTTTTTTTCTTATTTTCTATCTCCATTAAATTTCTCCGATCAGTCATCTAGAAATAATTGTCATTTTTCTTATTCCAGTTTATTTTCACATTAATTCAAAATTTATATTAAATCAAAAGACACAATTTTTATTTCAGAATTTTTTCCAAAAATACAAAACTTTTTTTATTGCTATACTGTACTTTAATGAATCTTAACAAAAATGGCATAAAAAATGCATAAAGTTTATTTATTAAGCTATTTTTTAAACACAAAAAAAAAACATTTTTTAACGCATAAAATAAATTGAATTTTACAAGATGCGAAATATTATTTTTGTTTCTTTAATTTTTCGTATATGTATTTTCTAAATTGTTATCGATATTGTTAATAAAAATATTGATCCATATCACGTAAAAAATTATGTTTATTATTGATAACAAATAAGGGACGATAAATGAATTATTCTTGATTAGACTTTTAAGGATGTAACTAATCCAATTAAAGACAATGTAAATTGTTTTGATAGACAGTGTTACGTAATTAAGACCTTTCAAATATATCTTCAAGTAAATTTAAAATTGATTATTTCGTCATATTCCATTTCATTACATCACAATTATTAACTTTCCAAATTTATATTAAATCAAAAGACACACGATATTTATTCAATAAAGAAATTTTGTCATTATATAAACATTACAGTCTATTAATTTATTCTGTCATATATATACGATCGAGTGTAATTTAACTTAAAAGTTAAGAAAAAATTATTTTTAAATATAAAAATATAATTTATTAATATTTTATTCCGTTATGAAATTATTATTTTATAATTTTGAAGCATGAACTCTTAATATAAAATGCTGACGAGATGTATTAACGAAAGATATGATTGACAATAAAATCATCTCTGATTGATTAACAAACTAATTATATATGTGTGAAGACAGAGGGTAATTAGTTAATCCTCAAGGATTCCGTTCCTTTCCATTCAGCTGACAAGATGGTATATCTTTAAAGATATCATGGATATGGAGATGGCTCAGTTGTTGCTTAGCAACTGGACTCTGGAGCAGTGAGAGGCAGCGAAAGGAAATCCAATGCTCTGACTCCCGTGACTAACAATCGATAATGAAGATTCTATGCTACAACAAAACAATTATTGTATGGCATATAGCTACCTAATTGATTTTTTTAGACATTTCATCTTTACGGTAGTAAATTTTTTTTTAATGTTATTATTTTTACACGTGTATAATAAAAAGAAATCTGGGTATAAAAAGCAATAAAACTGAATATTAAAGTATAAAATTTATACCGTACTAAATGTCAAAATATTGAAAATTACAAAATGTACTAAGTATCGTATATCATATATAATGCGTCAAAAATAAAATGTAAGATGTCAAAATAATATATAACCATTCATAAAAATAGCATAAATTCTAACATAAAAATATAAGAATTCCTTACGTATTTATGACTTATAATATATAGATGTATATTTTACATATTGTGTTAATTTAATCTAAGTGATATATGGCGTGAAGAATTTAATTATCACTAACAAACAATGTTCAATCGTTAAAAAATTAAATAAGCTTATGATGAATTTTCTTAACATCAATATAAAATTTCTACATAAATTAGATAATTAAAGTATTTTAATTAATTATCAAATATAGGATTAAATATAATCTCCGGAATTAAAGCATTTTTAAATAAGAAAATTTTATACTTTAATATTTATTTAATTTTATTTTTTCATTACAGAAAATAAAATTCCATTCATTTATAAACAATATAAATTTAAAACAAGTTTAAGGTTGGATCAAAATTAATTTTTAAAGAATAGGTGAATTTAAATATTATTACTTTTTTATTGTGGATTAAAATTTCGAAGAATCGTTTAACTTACTAGTTTTAAAGATTCGATAAGTATAAAGAATAAATTAAATGTAAAAGCGATTTGGAGACATCTCTGCTTTCCGCAAGCTATATCAATAAAATGATTATCATTGAAAAATAAAAAATAACCGATACTTCTCTTAATCTTTCTTTAAAGAAGTAAGAGATAATAAAATATGAGTACAAAAATTTTATAAAGATATTAAAAACATGGGAAAAATTGTTATAGACCAATATAAAATATTAAAGAATATTTTATATCGGTCTTCAATTATATTCTTTAATATTTTATATAGGCTTTCAATGGTATTACTTATTGGGGTTATAATTCATTATTATACTTTTCATAAATCCAAATTTATATTTGATTAATATTTTGAGATAAATTTAATATTTTAGATCTATTTGTCACATTATTGTTATTAAATTAAAATTTTATAAATATTATTTAAATCAATTAATTTTTCTTAAAATAATAATGACAATTTTAAGAATTTGAAATTAAATTATTATATAAATCTTATAATTGAATATATATGCTTCCTTAATTTTTAAGAAATGTATCTGTATTATTGTATATATATATACATATACAATAATACAGATACATTTCTTAAAAATTAAGGATTTTCTTCCATAACAGAAGTAGGATATTTACTTCTTTCCGACTTCTCATCAGAAGCTGCAATGATCGATAGCTGTGGTTATGAATAAGGTGGCAGAAGTGAGCCTAAAGGTCTCGATTTTCAACACATTCTATTTTCTGCCTAAAGGATAGATGCAGAGCGATAGTGTCTACTGAACAAACTAATATCTTCAATACAGAAGACTTGTGATTGAATATAGTTGTGTACGTGATATAGATTGAACAATATTCTACACAAAGGCGAATCATTTTTTAATATACCAAACAATGATTTTTCCGAACTTATGAAAGAACGTATAAAAATTTGTAAAATGGTAGATATAACGGCATCTGTTTGTAATAGTTCTTGGAGGTTATCCAAAATGTTTGTAGAATAGAGATATTATTATTACTACAATAATAATTTATTTTAGATCAGTTCTAACATTTTATTTTTGTCGTTCCAAAAATTACAGAAGATTAAGATTCCAAATGGTTAAATACTGTATTTTATTATAAACTAAATAATTTAATTATTATTTAAAGATGATGTATGCAAATTTCAAAACTATTTCATTTCTCAAAAGCATACTTTCAATTCATACAGACTGATTTAAAGATGGTGTATGCAAATTTCAAAACTATTTCATTTCTCAAAAGCATACTTTCAATTCATACAGACTTAAATATTCTTATATATATACATACAATATATATAATATTTGTATATATATATACAGTACCATATCAGATTCCAAGGATTAATTATTAATTATTGTTGAATTTACAATATATATAATCTGATATGGCACTGTATATATATATACAGTACCATATCAGATTCCAAGGATTAATTATTAATTATTGTTGAATTATTAAGAGAAAATTCAATCCTACACGGAAATATTTTCTTTTAATTTTCTAATGATTATATGCCACGAAGTTAATTTGTTAAATTATAAATTTTATATTCTAATAATTTTGTAAACAAAGATATGTTTAAATTTTATAAAGTTTTCTTTTATAATAAATATTAAGTTTAAATAACTAATTTTATATAATCTATTAAAGCGTCTTAATTGTGTTAATTATGATAATGATCTATAATGTTTAAAAAGTAAGACAGTAAGATTGATCACTTTTAAATGTTATTTTACAAGATATGTTAAGCGTAAGACAGTAAGATTGATTACTTTTAAATGTTATTTTACAAGATATGTTAAGCTTATTTTTTATTAAAAATTATAAGAAAATATCCAGAATATAGGAAAATACAAATCGAATTGAAGTAAGACAGTAAGATTGATCACTTTTAAATGTTATTTTACAAGATATGTTAAGCTGATTTTTTATTAAAAATTATAAGAAAATATCCAGAATATAGGAAAATACAAATCGAATTGACTGTTGCGCTTATTTGACTCCATTTCTCTTAATAATAATTTATCCTTAATTATTAATTTCACACTTAAAAAGTATTGATTAAGTACAATATAAGGATTTTCAAACATTAATAAAGTGTTATGCTAAACAATGCGAATTAATAGTTGTTAAAATCCTATTATTTCTATTAAAATTTATTCTAATAGACTCAGTTTAAAATTCTCAGCATGTGAAACCATGCTGATAATTTATATATTTCAAACCGAAACATCTCTTAACTAGTTATAACTGAATTTTAGATTTTAGAATGAACAAATTAATATTAAAGTAAATATTAAAATGAAATTTGAGACACATTAAATTTCATCTTATTTAAAATTAGTTTTCTGATAGAAAATGGATATTGCAATTCAAAACTTCTTAATGCAATTCTAATCATAGCAGCAATAATTAGCTGCTTAATGGACGTCATACAATAATTATCGTACACTGTGAATCTTTAATTTAATGAATTAAATCATTATCTTCTCTTAAATATATTTTGAAAATTTGAACTTTAATTTTATGCTTAATTTTTAATTAATTATGATAGAAATAGTTGAAAATTTTGTAACGTTTAGTAACTTTTTAACATTTACTTTCCTACTAAAGTTTTTTATATATTTATTCTAAAATTTTACGTTTAAAAATACTATTTGCTAATATTGAATTTTTAACGTTCTACTTTGAATATTAAAAAAAAAATTTCTTTGTGTGGCTCAAAAATTTCTTTTATGTTGTTTTTCTTTTATATCAATCTCGAACTTTGTTCAATTTTTACCTTTGGCAGATTTACCCAATCATGTTCAGAAGCATAATGGCGTCATCGTAAAGTATTGGAAACGATTCCTTACAATTCTCGCAACAGCGAGTGTCACAAAAATAGAAGTAATAATAGCAACAAATCATTTTTATATAAGGATAGTCAAGATAAGATTCACAAGGGAAAGATGTCACAGAAGTTCAGTTCAATAATTTATTAGTAGAAGCAGTACTAAGAGAAAAAAAATCGAGCACATCTGTATATTTGATTCTGCAATTGTTTTAGCAATATGTGCTTGTTTTAGTAATAAATATAGCGAAATTTTTCCTAGAGATATGAATAGTTTGTTGCTTCTATCACTGTTGGAGGAAATAACATTCCTAATAATATTTTTATCCAAGTATTTAGAGATTAAATATGCATAATTTTGCTCACACTTGTAATAAAAATTATTTCGTAATCAAAATAATGTAGTGCAGTGGAATATACGGTATCTGTTGTTTATTTGAATAATTTAAATGATTTATTTATTCATATGAATATTTTTGGATAACAGATATTATAGTAGTTGAATTAAATATATTATTAAATATTAACTATATATATTTGATAGTTTATTGTAATGCTGTAATCATACTTATAATTGGGATAAATTAACTTTGGAAGAGCCTTCAAAACACAAAAGAAAAACTGTTTCTTGAATCGTATCTTCTACTGATTGTACATGTGCGGCAAAGAATAAAAAATAAAATGAACCAGATGTCATTTAGGATATTTCAAAAACAATTAAAAATAAAAGTAAGATAGATTTCAACATAATGATCTTATTTCTTTTGTCTATTCAGCAAATATATTCTGACTTTGATTAATGCAATAGTTAAATGTGTTTTTCTTCCTCTGTTTAATGTTTTTTTTTTTTTGCAATGTTTGTTTATGCTGTTGGAGTTTAATAATACTTAAATTCGTTTGTTTTTCTAACGTGTTTAGAAGATTAAGATATTTTGATTTTTTTATTCCACTAGCAAATATTTTCCGTTTTACAGCATTAATGCAATTTATTCGCTGAAAATGTTTTAATCTTCATTAAGTAAAAAATATATATGTATATATACAAACAACATTGTAATAAAAATATTTTATTTTTAATTGTGGCACCATTTTTTAATTTATCATTAAAATATATAAAATTATAAAATGATTATCAAATATATTTTATTTTTTAACTTTGTAAATAACCAATTTAAATCAAATGAAAGAATAAATTTTGTGAAAGGAATCATTATTTAATAAGTGCTTTACATCAAGAACTTTAAGATGGTTTTTAATTTGAAAGAGATACTAAAATAGAATTGAAGTATTTATCTATTAAATCTTTTCCATCTGTTTGTTGAATGCCAAAGTCTAAATAATATCCAAATCAAATGCAATATTGACTTCTCTAAGAAACATAGCATTCTATTGAAAGTTTTCAAACCTACTCCAGGATCTATCCAAAATTAAACTATACAATATTTCTAATTTTATAAAATCGATTTTCAATCTACTGTAATTTTTAAATCATCAGGGAGTTAATTGTAATCCATAAAATTTGTCTTTTAAAAATGATTTTGCATCAATTTATGTCCATTTTTTAAAAGTTGTTTTCTCTGTAACAACATGTATCATACATATCATTATTGTACTTTCTCTCTCTCTCTCTCTCTCTCCCCTCTACTGAGAATTCCTCTAATAGATTAAATAAACATTGTTATTAATTTTTGGAATCTGTTTAATTTGAAATATCGGACAAAAAAAATCAAAATGGTAATTTTATTTAAAACTTTTGTGCTTTTAATTTTAATTTTACTAATTAAAGATATATTATAAGAAATATTTGCTATTAGATTAAGAGCTCTAAACTATTATTTGTAGCTACTGAATATGATAATTATTTTGTTTACTATAATAGTACAGTACTGTATTTGTGAATTAAATTTTCAAGGCAAGGGATAACTTTATTGAAAATCTTTAAAGGTACTAGAATTATGAACTGTTTTTTATTGCACGAAATACTTATTATTCTAGATTTATATACTTTTCAAAAAATTGCTTATATATTTTCTATTAAATAAATGGATTTGAGAAATTCATTTATTTAATAATTTTATCTTTTCTCTTAATATATTTTATACATATTCGGTATTTATTACGATTTTTTAAGAAAATTTCTATAGACAAATTTCATAACTGGTACAGTATGCTTAAATAATAATGATACTTTTTAGTATGTGGAGTGATTCACAGTTTAGCGTTAAAATTCTGATTTATGACGTTTTAGTGGCTATTTTTAGAAGACGCTTAAAAATGTTTACTAAAAAGTATAAAATATGATAGTAGATGTTTTTGCAACATTTTCGAAAAGTATTTATTATCATTGTCATGTTTAAATATCTGCATATTACTTCTAATTCGCGAACGTCAATACATCCTGATGTATGGATTCGCGAATATTTTTATTTTTGCAGAAATCTATCTGATAACTGTTGTGACTTGAAGTTGGATTATTATAATGATTTCAGGAACAGTAGCATAATTTTAAGCATTTCTGCTTATAGTACCCGAAAACGCTTGAGGCATTCTATAATCATTGTTATGATATAGAACCAAAAATGCATTAACCATACAAGTTATGTTGAGAATCATTGTTACGTTGCACAACCCAAAGAGTGATGACATTGAAGGCCATAAGTCGCTAGCGATGTAATTGTGATAACTATTCGTAAATATTGCGAATCTATCATTGTTATTGTAGCATTGCAATGTATGTTCACTTACTAACTTTTTATAATATCATTAATCATTTTCCTCTTATTGCATTTTATTTTTATTTTATAAACTCCTTTAATTATTCTAAAATTTATATTTTATATTTAGATACATTTCTTGTTTTATTATGATGTCTCAAACTACTCTTATCCATAACAAAGCTTCTCTTTAGCATCTTTCTTGATGATATCGATTGAAATGACAAATTTGGAAATATTGTTTTAAATTATATTTTATAAATAAGCAAAAAATTTACGTAAATTTCAAAATACAGTATATAAACAATTTTTGTGAAATGAAAATATGACCACTTTAAATTCTTTGACGAAATAAATTGATAGAACACAGTTACAGTAATCATTTCAAAAATAACTTTGTAATCAAACTGAAAATACAATATATCTAGATAAAAATTTTAATTTTTGCATATAAATTAATAGCTGTTTGTGCTATTGAATTTGTTCAATAATAAAAGCAAGTTATTAATCAATAAAAGCTACTTTTTCATGTTCAATTCGATGATTTACATTAATAAAAATTAATTTAATAATTTATATTAATAAAATCTTAATAAAATACTTTATTAATAAAATAAAAATTAATAATGTTTTTTACGTTAATTAAACGTATTCAATATATTCTGCGTAATAAATAATTTTTTAATTATTATTATTTTTCGAATGTCCCACACACTACAATCAAGTTTTCTTTAGAAAGATCAGATGAATAGGCAGCTTCCGATAAATATGCATAAAAGACGTGTGATGAAAGTCTTCGATAAATAAATAAAACCTCAAAAATCAAAATGAAGAATATTATGTTTTCGCTTTTGTAAATGTTTTAAAATAATTTATTTTTAAAATGTCCGTTCTTGAAACATGCTCTTGTAATTATATTTCTCGTAAATCGGAGAAAAAAAACCACTATTATTTCAAAAGGAAAAATTTATAGTTTTTTCCTAAGCCCAAAAATATTATCCTTTTTCTCTCTAACTTAATTAAAATACCATTTAATTATAAGTAAATAATATAAATTAAATATTTTTTCAATAATATAATTTAAAAGATTGAAACTGATTAAGAATTCAACTTGGATAATTTTTCCTGGTTACTATGAAATAGTTTTGAATTTCAAGAATTTGTCTTATAATAGTCGATTATAGAAGTAAATGTATATCTCTATGTCTTAAGTCTAAAATGTATATCTCTAATGCTTAAGTCAGAAAATAGGGATAATATTAATATATATTCTTCAGAAATAGAAAACACACATCAGTTGTGGCCTTGGAATTGCAATGTCAAATGTGATCAAAATCAGCCTAGTAGTCGTGGATATTTTGAATGTAGTGAGGAATATGCTTGTTTTATCCTATATATTTTTTCGAATTTTTTAATTGTTAAAGCATTTAATCCTATGAAAAGTTTAAGATTGGAAAGTTTGTTTTTGGATCGGGGATAAAAATTTGGTAATGGCCATGACATTGCAATGAGTGACCTGACGATGGCGTACTAATAGATGATTTCTCGATGAGCTAACATTGGATAGTATCATATTACAAGATAACAATGAATGAGAGAGTGAACTATGGTGAATTATATATGTTGTATGTTTGTCCGTACAATATTATACTATTCTGTATATATTTATATAGTAGAAGAGATTAAAAATTTTTAAATTTTTATATAATTTATCCATGATGTTTACATTTTGTCAGATAAACGAAAAACTGCAACAATTGAATATCAAACACAAACTATTGTTTACAAATAAAAATTATTGGTTAGGTACACTAGAAATTGATTTATACTTCAATTAAATTTAAAAAGGCAATTAAAGGTAAAATTAAAAGCAAAGTTATAATGAACACTGAGCATTTAGCGTTTCCAATCCCCATGCCATACTCTTATGTCTTATATAGGGATTCGAGACGTATTGATTAAGACACTGATTAGCAATTTCTAGCTTTAAGATGAAATAATATTTTCATCTTAAAGTTAGATTAATTTGATTTTAAGATAATTTATTGCAGCTTTATTTTCTTTTCTATAACAATATTTCTAAGAAATATAAAATAGTGCCATCTTTTCTTAGTTTCATAATTATCATTAA
The DNA here is from genome assembly GCA_000484575.1 of Olivierus martensii. Classification (NCBI taxonomy): domain Eukaryota; kingdom Metazoa; phylum Arthropoda; class Arachnida; order Scorpiones; family Buthidae; genus Olivierus; species Olivierus martensii. Next base: position 13,033 of record AYEL01062481.1, read on the forward strand.
TTTCATGGATGTTTCTTTGTAAAATTCCGGATAATTACAATTTTTTCCAGACTACTAACGAAACCTATTTAATTTTCTTGATATGTTATGAATACAGAGAATGCAAAGAAATTTAAATTCTTAAAACTATGATATTGCTTTTCATACTTTTCATTCTACCAAATCAGGATATCAAAATCAAATAGGAAAGTAATTAATTTATTCTTTAATTATGATGTCTGGATATGGGAATTTTTAGTTATAATACTACCAAATATTAAAGCAAAAAGTCGAAAAAATAAGCTAAATTTCATAATAAATATTTTGATACAGTAATTAATTTTATATAGAAAAAATAGTGCCTTGCATATAATAAGTAAATATATTATATTTGGATCAAACTCATCACTTGGACTTATAAACACAAAAGGTAAACTTATTCAAATGTCATAAAAATTAAAAATATTAAACTTATAAGTACAGAGAGAAATGACTGAAATATTCAAAATTATTCATCAAAACTAGTTAATATACAAGCTAAAATATAGGAGGATATTGTTTATCAAAGTATGCAAGATATTTTCATAAATATTATTATAAATATCTTATACACTGCAACTTATACGTTAAAATTCCAATTGAATAGAACACTTCTACATAAAAAATAAGATCAGTGGGGATTAATAAAATAGTTGAAGGATCAATATTTCTGATACATCTGGGGAACTGTATATCAGAACATATAATCACTAAAAACAGTAATTTATAATTTCAAATTTTTTCATCAAGAAACTTTAATGTTTTCGCCATAAATCGTATAACTTTTATTCCCTTTATTTGATTTAAAAAATTATCCTATTGTTTAGATTTACATCAACTTTTCATAATAATAATAACATTAGAGAAGAATTGATAAATCAATGCAGTAATTAGTTTATTTGATTATTAGAAAATTCCCGTTAATAAAAGTATAAAAAAGAGTAACAAATGGAAAATAATGATAGAAAAAGTTTGTTGCGAAAAGAAAACATTTATCTATTAATTATTTATAAATTGTAGTTTATATAATTAAAGAGAAAAAAATACAAGGTTTATTGATCGAATTCAGTATATATAAATAGTAGATATTTTATAATAGAAAAATAAATTTTGAACATCAATTTAAAAAGAGTAGTTAGCATAGAAAATCTCCTATTGCAAAATTTATAAAAGCGTTATCTAAATTACTTTTTCCAAATTTATTTCTCTTATAAAAATATTTACGAATTTATATGGAGGCAAAGGATTCATTGTAATTACTGAAGAATTCACTTTTTGGTCTCAGAAAAAATGCTTTAGGTTCAATATCAAATTCCTTATTTTTATATACGTAAATTTAAAATATAATTTCTGAATTAATTACAGATTTGAATTAATAATTATTTAAAAAAAATAAAAATAATTATTTTTCTTAAATAAATTACTAGGTTACAATATAACAAAACTATATAGCATAAAATTAAACTTATTGAATTATTTTTAATTAAAATTTTATTTAAAATTTTACCATTTCAAAATCAATATTAAAGGAATTGAAATCATTAAATTATAATAGTTAATGTATCATTGCGAAACATTTTAATATTAAAAATATATTATTATATTAAACAAAATTCAAAATTTAATAGATATCTAATATATATCTGATATTTCGTATTAAGTATGAGATATTCAAAATTATTAAATTGAATATATTATTATTCATAAGAAGAAATTTGGAGAATAATTCTTAATTCATTTACTGCTTTTAGCTTAAGATTAATTATGTCAAATAACAAGACTTTTCTTACTCAGAGATATTTAATTATGTCAAACAACGAGACTTTTCTTACTCAGAGATATTTGAATTAAATTAACACAGAATTAATGAAGTCTAATTAAGTATCTTCACTGGAAAAGTGTCAATACATACCTATTCTATATCTTAAAGACAATTAATACTTTTATATATTCACTAGAATCTAATCAAGGATGTTTGCAATTTGCGTGAAATCTTGTTTTTTCCCCTCCCCAGAAACAATAATGCAATTTTTAACAATGAATATAATATTTAAGAATTCTTAATTATGATGATTGCTAATTGATTATCTATGTTATCATTTATTGTATTTTTTCGCAACGAAAAAAATTTAAATATATGTCAAATTTTATCAACAGATATTTTTTAATTATGAGAGAATTATTAAAATTTTTGTTTTTATAAACTAATTATTAACGTCATTCATGGCATTGTAATTGTCTTAATATCTTCGCTTATAAAGATGTAAAGTTAACCATATTCTGTTTATTAAATGGTTAATGATTTTTCTTCGTTATTAATTTTACTTTTTGTGTAATTTATACTCCGCATCATAAATTACTCGTATGCTTCTAAAATTAAATAAATTAATAAATGTAATAATAGTAATTTAATTTTCTTATTTTATATTACTTTTTCTAACTGAATAAAAAAGAGAATAAGTATTTAAATGATAAAAAAATAATTAAAAATGTAATGTTTTTTCATGATTTTTTAAGTTTGTAATTTTGTGTTTTCTTTTAAAATATATTAGAAATTAACGGCGACCACCGAGATCTACACTCTTTCCCTACACGACGCTCTTCCGATCTGATTTTAAGATATAAACAGAATCTATGTTGATCTTATTTTTTTATAAGTAACAAGTATAGTAACGTTAGAAATGCTTACATTTTTCTGACCATCCAAAGTCTTTTACAGTTGGAAACAAATATTTAAAGACAATTATAGTATTTGCAATTATCCAATATTTTTTTAAATAATTTCTTTCTGCCCAATTACGGCACTAGGGGGTTATTTAAAATAATTATATAATTAATTAAAAAAATTGTATAGGCCTACGTTTCAGAATAAAATTTTATCTTACAATATGTTATATATTATACCAATCATCTAAATGTCTTATCTTTTATATTAGAGGAAGTTTCTAAATTTCCAAATTACAATTTTTAATACCTAGTTTGGTATTAAAATGCTTCACATGCTTCAAGTTGGTATATAGCCAGAAACATTAATTTGAAGTATATAATATAATATATAAATTTAAAATATATTTTCGGAATTAATTACAGATTTATACGATTATAAAATTTTATTTTATTTTAAAAAGTTTACGAATCAAACTCTTTACGAAACGAGAGGAAAAAATAAGGTTGTTAAAATTATTTCAGAATCACATTTCTTGATGATATCGAGCAACATGATTCCTTTTAAGGAGAGAATACCAATTTAAGTCTATACTTTTTTCTTAAATAATAGGCTACATCTTTTAACTTATAAACTTTATTTTCCCAGAAAAGATATAGAATACCATTAAAAGTAACCTTTGAAAAACAAAATTATAGAATTTTGGTTTAAATTTTTAGTAAAACCTTATTTTATTTTTTCAGTTAATTAATCGACGATTACGTGTGTTAGTTAACTAAAAGGTGTAAAAATAAATTTTTATTAGAAATCTATGTAATTTAGATTGATAAAAATTATCTCAGCTAATAATATATACAAATGAATATAATGCAGTAGTATGTATTGCACCAAATAACATGATATTAATTTTTAGATATTTTATCTGACCTTTATTCAAAGTACTAAAAATAAACTAACCTTAAATTATCTACTCAGTTTTTAAAATGCATGTGCTCATAGGAATTCAATGTTTAAAATTATGTAACTCAGAATGAGTTTTTAATTCAAAATAATTAATCCTTTTCATTATACTGAACAATATTTCTGATTAATTTTCTGTTTAAGTTCAAAAAAGCAAAATGCATCGAATTACAAAGGATTAAGTTGCAAATTTTACAAGTGAAAATAATTATATTTTTTTCTTTTGAATTTTATAATTCTCCCAAGAGAATTTTTATTGTGTCAAGATTGAATTTTACAAATTTGTAAACTAGAATAGCTGCATTTAAAATACTTCGAATCTTTAATAATTTAAAATAATACTTATCAAAATTTCGTTTAATATTTTTTCATTAAAATTTTATAATTTTAGTATCGTCGAACAGTTATTTTTTAAATTAAAAAAATTAACTTTGCCATTTTTGATATTATTTAATATTGGATAAAATAAAGATTGACAGCGCAGGAATTTATTAAAACAAATATTTATATTAAAAAAGATAAAGTTTTATTTTATAAAAACAAACTGAATAGATTGCAAAAGAAGTTGATCTTCAGTTTTAATATTATGCAAACGATAATTATTTCCTGCTTTTGATGGTTTCTCTGATACCACTCGACATGCAATTTTTTCGAATTTAATTGATTTAAACATTTCAGATTAATCTTCAATATGATTTATGAGACAGGATTATTCTAAATCATACTTTATTAAATTTTACAAATTTCTAATATTTTTTTTTTATTTTCAGAAGTATGAAATTATATTCAAACCGATTGATCAAAACTATGCAAATATTTTAGTCGATATTTGGACATGCAATTATTTGAATCTTATTATTTAAAATAGTTGCATAATTTATTTATCATATTATATAATTTTATATAAATATTTTTAATTTTATCATCATTGCATATTTATGTTATGAAGCTAATAACATTTAAAATATAGACGAAGATCAGAAAACACGAATCAATATTTTGAGAAAATATATATTTTTAGTATAAATGCCTTTTTTTTCTTTTTTTTTTATTCAAACAATTATTAAACTTTTTTCCTAATAAACTTTGGCACAATGCATACAGACAAATAACCGATTCTTCAGTTACGAAAAATTCAGTATATAAACGAAAGATTAAATCTGCTTCAGATTCCAAACTTCTATCCACTTCCAAACTTATCAATATTCTTCTCATCTTTATGAACAATTTTCTTCCATTCCTGACTCTTAGAAAAACTTCTATTTTTAAAATTATTTCAAGAAATAAACTCTCCTTAACCCGATTCATAATTATTATCCTATTGCGCTACTTCCCTTTTTTATAAAAAATATTATCATACTTTTCTTAAGGAGATTAAATAAGTAAATATCTCATTTTCAATTCTTTAAAATTATTCTCCCTTAACAAAATCATTCATCAATAAGAATAATCTATTTTCCAATATTCTTCAGTTATTTTGTAAATATCTTAATCTTGAGAGACTTAATCAAGGAGATATTAAATCTTTAAAGTTTAGACAATATAATTTCAATTTACAAATAGTAACATACATATTTTACAGTATCAATATTCATTACTAATAATTCAGTAATAAATATCGAATCAATAAACGATACATAATTAATAAACGAATAGAAATGGTTATCATCATATTTACTTCTATAATTAAAATTATACAGAATAAAATTTATACTGAATTAATTTATATTTGCCAAATTAAATGTACTTATTATAAATTCAATTTTAAATGTTTTCAACCAATTCTATTTAATCTTACACTTTACGAATTTCTATCATGGACAGTTGATTTTTACTTTAACATGAATTAATCAACAAAATACGAATTTAAAAATATTTTGTTAAAATTATAAATAATTATTCCTGGTTACGTCACACGAATAAAATTCATTACAGCATTCATAAAATATTCAAATTTTCTTTTGAATATTTATTTTAACTCATCCAATGCCTTGCTCGGAAAAATAATATAAATCTATTTTGCAGTTCATTTTTTAAAAGTTATATTATGCAAACTCATTTATTAAAATTATTTTCCACATAAAATTTACTTATTAATAAATCATTTTTTAATCCTTATTTGATTTTAATTTAGCAAATAAAAAATTCATTCATGTTTCAAGATTTGATTCAACTAAAGCTTCAAATCATCCTTATTACAACTAATTTATTGAGAAATGTAATAATTATATATTTTTTTGAATCTTCAAAGTTTACAATAATCCAATACTGAATATTAATCTTATTTTTAATTATAAATATGCTTTTTTCCCGTTATAAGAAAATTATTTACGATAAGGCAATCATCATTTTTCAACTGCAAAAATTTTCTCCATGTTCTATCACGTTTTCGATTTTCTAACTTGACAGTTTTATCACTGAAATTTTTTAAATCACGTAATTTCATATTGCATTGATGGAAGCTTTTATTAACAATTATTTAACTGATATTATTAATAATAGTAATAATAATAATAATAATGAACTTTAAACCATTAGTTGTAATTACAAACGAAAAAATACAACCAGATACAGTATATAATTTACATGAAAAAACAAATATTTTACAACAAAAAACATTTTCTTAAATAAATTTAAAAGAAGATTTCAGTTTTTATGAAAATCAGAACAAAATAATAACTCACGATTATCGGCAATTAGTTAACGATAATTACTGTATAACATTATATGATAATTTTATTAAAAAGAAATTACAATATTTTTATGTTTATTATAATTGGAAATAAAGAAAAATATATAATTTCTCTATTTCTAATAGAAAATGTGAATTCTTTAAATAAATGAATTATTTTCTGTAAATTAATTTTAGTAAAATAATTATCACAATAAAATCTATAATTAAAATGTTTTTAATAGAATTTAAGAAAATTGAAAACAAATACTATCTTCCAAAAAACTAGATTAATTTTGTAAATAATTTATTAAAAAATGAATATTTTTTGAATTAAATAATTTAAGGCAATATTTCATGAAAATTTTATTTTCAAATGATAAATAAAATAACAATGATTAATATATTTGTTTCAAATGGAAAGAAATAAGCTAAACAGAACTATGGTAAAACTGGTGTTAGTTTCTACTACCTAAGAACCTATTGGAAATTTTTATATAGGAATTAATGGGAAATAAGTTTTATGATTATTTACATTCTAATCTCTTACTTTGAGCTCTCATTACCATTGCATAAATTTTTCCCACTTCTTACATAATCATGAAAAATTTCCAAAAAATGGAAATAAATTTTTATTATTATTCTTATTATTATTTATATTTTATGTACTATTTTATGTATAAGTTTCTATAAAGATGAACCATTGTGTAAAGAGTTAACTTTTGAAATAATTTTAATCTTCTGTGCTGCATTTGTATTATATTAACTAAGAGGATTATATTTTTAAAAAGAAAACTTCATTTTTTTTCTTCATGATTGCCTCATATTACACAAATATGAATATTATAGATATATGATTATTTTATCTTTGTTTTTAATCCATTTAATAAATGATCCACTTATTTAGTATTATCCAGGTCTGAAGTAAGACATTTTGGGATTTATAGACACAAAAAAATTTTTTAAAATGAATTACAAAATTATTCACAACTTTAACCTGCTTTTGAAACCCTCTATTGTCAGGGCCCCTAGCCACCTATATAGTGGATAATCCAGCCCTGGTATTGTCATCATCATTTGAATTCTTTTTTATATTTTAAAGTTTAATTTAAATCACCCTGTATCTTTTGTATAGTTTTTAAATCATGCAATATGTATATCTACTTTAGAATAAATAAGAGTGAAAATTTTTTATAGATAACAGATTTTATATATACTAATAAAGTGATTTTATTTTCAAGGTGTTGAACCACGTGAAAAAGATTGGACTCCTTTGCACTGCATGTATTTCAAACAACTAGTTGAAGGTAAAGAATTTGTTTCAGTGATCAAGAAAAAAGTTCAAGACAGAAGCACGGGTCTTAATGGAGAAAAAATAAGTCTAATTTTAATTGATACATCTGATCCTGACAAAGACGTATATATTGATAAAATTCTTCAAGATGCTGAAATAATAAATCTTGTATTTCATAGATAGTTGTGTTTTTTTACAGTTATTTAAAATAAATCTTAACAAACTTATAAATCAAACCAAAAAGTGTTTTTATTATAAAGTATTTTTGGGTATTTATTTTAAATAACTGTAAAAAAACACATCTTAACAAACTTATAAATCAAACCAAAAAGTGTTTTTATTATAAAGTATTTTTGGGTACAGTATACTACAGATTTTGAAGACAATAATTGGAAAATTCAGTCTGTAGTATGCTAATGATGCATTAGTATCCAAAAGTAATTTATAATAATAAATCTTTTTGGTTCAATTTATAAGCTTGTTGTTGGGTTTTTTCTTTTCTGTTTTTTTTTTTTTTTGATTTCCCGAATCAGGACTTTGTTAATAAATAACTGTAACCTTGTAAAAATTAAATAGGAGAAATATAACAATAATCTTCATCTGTGTTTTCAGTGCAATATATACTATTTGGCTTTGTTTAAATAACTAATAAGTGAACATCAACATATAGGTATATTTGAAAAATTGAAAAATTTATTGTTACAATATTTCTCTCTCCATGTCTGTATGTATGCATTCATAGACATATATGTACATACTGTATATTCTAGTTACAAAAAATTTAAATGTTTTTATTGCTCTTAATATGTTGAACTATTATAAAGTGAAGAAAAATTTTTTTCTTTCAAAAATAAAACATTTTAAAATAGTTCATTTTATTTTTATTAATAAAGCAGTTTTATGATTTGTTGTGAAATTATTCCTTGTAAAAAATGTTTTCGAATAGCATTCACTGTTTTCATAATCATAGAAAATACTGTGTCGCATGCAAAAATATTTTCCATTATTATTTTTTTTAAATTAAAATAATTTTTGATGATATTTTGATGCTCTTATAAAAAAAAAATTATTACAAAGATAATGTTACCTGACATGACAGTTTAAAATATTGTATAAATCTGTATAAAAATAAATATTTGTAATTAATTAATTGTATAACAATTTGAATTATATCTTTTACACAATACCAGTATTTTAATCAAATAAAGTGCAGTGTGTTGTTCATAATTTCCATGCTTCTTGCAAATGTGTTTAACCCATGCATTTAAAATCAAAACCTGACATTTGTTCCTTGTATATATTTTACTAAATATATACATTGTGCATATTTGCAAACTTAGTATGAATTTACTTAAATTGAAAATGACCTATATTATTAATAATTTTAACAGTAATAATAGACACTGAAATACTGAATCCTTTAAGATGGTATAATCATCTGGAATTGAAACTGAATCCCAAGATGGTAAGCTATTGGATTACCAATAGCTTACCATCTTGGATTTTTAATAAAACAAAATATTTCTAGCCAATATGATATGAAAATAGCCAAGTTTGGAATATCATCAGGGTCATTATAAGGTCAAATATAAGTTGAACCTGTATTCATGAATCAAAATTTGTTGATTCAGTTATACTGAACCACATTAGATGATATTTTACCAATTCAAGACAACTATTATGAGAGATGCATAGAATAAGGTTTGAATATGAATGCATTCTGATTTGTATTTATTACTTTTAATATATCAGTTTTCTCCCTGTTTTTTTATGTAACTGGTTTTTAATCATTGACAACTCCTTGATTTGTATTTAATACTTTTAATATATCAGTTTTCTCCCTGTTTTTTTATGTAACTGGTTTTTAATCATTGACATCTGATTACATTATATTGTAATCAAATTTATTACATTTAAGGCTGGGTCTCACAGGCATAAAACATGATTTAAATACGTCTGCGTATTGACGCTGATGATGTCATTTACTATATATTGCTAGATGCTGCGTCGTTACGCTGAAGATGACTTTTCTTCGACTTTATGCATTGTGCCAAGAGTACGTTGGCCATTCATCCAATCAGAAGAGAGATTATTTATTTCATAATTCAATATGACAAGTAGAGAAGATACCATGTGTGCATTCAATAATGAAGCATTTCTGGAAGAAATGAGAAAATATCGATTCCGTTATGATAAAAAATGTCCGATCATAATGACAATGATCCATGTTGAATCAGCTAACTTCAAATGATGTCACAGTAATTAGCCAATAGCTAAACAACGTTGTTTATTTATGTTGGCGTACTGACATCGTGTTTTACACCTGTGAGACCCAATCTTTACTGTTATATCAGGGTTGCAGAGTCAGATGGCAAATGATCCCACTCTGACTCCGACTCCACCTTTTAAAAAAAATTCGACTCCCTAAAATTTGTAAAGTCCAACTCTTGACTCCAGGCAGTTTAAAAATTCGACTCCGACTCCACCCAAAAACCTCTGACTCTACAATCCAGGATTCCAGAGTTGGATGGCAAATGATCCCTCCCCTGGGCAGTTTAAAATTCCAACTCTGCAACCCTGTGTTATATTGTAGCCCTGGTTTTATTTTGTTTGCTTCTAAGTGTAAAAGTGAATGTACTCTCTATATCTTAATAAATTACAAAATGGTATATCAGCAAATGCCATTGAACATGAATTTAGCTTAAATGAATTAGCAGTGCAGTGACTACTGAAACCTTTGCTACAGTATCATTAATATGATTTTTTCATATTAATTTGCAATACAAAACCACATACCATAAAAATATTAGCATAATGTTTGAAATTGTATCGAAAATTTTGGGAAAAAATTATAATAGTTGATGGTTCCCAGGAGTCAAATTTTATTTTTCCTCATATATATTAAGTTCAATATTCATGTGTTTTTCCAACAACTTAACTGTCACAAATATTCCATAATAAAAGGTACATTAGAAACAGCACTAAAAATTTTTTATTTAACTAAGTTTCCGCTAGTACTTTCGGTTAATATATGTTAATCTGGCTTTTTAATTAATAATAATAATTTTCTATGTGATATTTATGAAAGGAACCTGTTTGTTGTTTAATGGGAGTATTACAATATTTGACTAGAAATATTATTCTGTACGAGTAGATTTATAGCGGCAGAGCATTAAGATGTTTATTTTTGTTAATTAAAGGGCTTAAAGGAAGTGCAAGTGTAAACCATATACTTCTTTTACTGTTGATGTTTTTCGCATAGTTTATTTCAATTTTTAGGGTTATGGTTATGTTTTATATTAAATTGTTAACTGTGCCTAAAATACGGTAGTTTAGCAATAATAATAATGTTATATTTTATAAGAATAGTTTGTCGGGTTTTCTTAAAAATGTATATGGAAGGATAATCTTCCATCTAGTTTGTTATTTTAAGAAGCTGGTCAATCTGATTGGTTCTCCGATTTGGCCAGAAGAGGAATAAAGGAAAACTTTTTGGTCTGTATTTCAACTGAAACAGGCTACGTGGATAGCCAGGTTTTTGAATAAACAGTTTATCTTATTTGACTTATAGTTTACTCTTATTTAAAAAATAATGATTTCTTATATTCATTACTACTACTAGTGGTTTCTCTGGAACTCATATATCCACTTATAAAAAAGGAAAACAATTATTATTTAGCTGAATAAAATCAATAGCGCTCTTTTTCTTGTTTACAATGTGAATTATATTTTGTGTATTTGTTTTTAGAAAAGTTTTAAGTATTTTTTAAATCTAATTTTATGGGTGTTGCACTGTGATGAATGAATGTAATAGAATCATCATTTACTTCTATAAAGAAGTAAATGAGATTTAAATATTTTAGACTGAATTTTCTTTATATATAAAGAAAAATCAGTCTAAAATATTTAAATCTTTTAATTGTACCTGTCTGAACTGAAAAGTAAATAAATAAATTGAATTCAAAACAAAGTATTTATAAATGATAATCTGAAAAGCTTTTTTATTATATTGAAAAATTATTTATTAGTATTTACATTTGGCATTAAACTAGCACTGTTACACACAGCAAATATACAACTACCAAACACACACTAATACAAAGAAATTGATAATGGAAGTATGAAATTAGACATATATACATAGGAAACAATATAATCTATATGTTTTAATGCCCAATTACATAATCAATTTTTCCCCAATTTGCATATATACTTTTGGGCATGATATGCCAGAGATAAAAGATTTACTACGTTTTGAGTCTATTATTTTTACAAAATTAAAATTTTAAGTTTTGTGAAGAATTTTTTATATTTTCAAAATTGCAAGTAAATAAAAAATTTTATGTCACTTGTTTTTTAACTGTTTTACTTATTTATACAAATAATATTTTGACAAACTTAAGCCACAAATTGTGGAAATATATTTATCATTTCAGCAGAATAATTGCCTGCCTAGTAAAGGCACGGTTTATCACTGCATTTGATTATACACATTCAATATAGGCACAATAAATACACAAAAAGGCAAATTGTTGATTATCTCTCTAATAAGGCACTGGAGCACCACAAAAAATTAAAAAATAAAATTTTTTTAACATAATTTTAGCTATATGCTTGTCTCATTCAAAATGGTTTGAAATGACTTTTATGCATATTACAGTTAAGTTGTAGAAAGAGTACAAAATGTATATATTTATAAATACAACCAAAAAATCTTATATAAATTCCTATTGGTCAGCATAAATATTTCTACAAAAAAAATTGTAAAGCAGAGATTTTTTTTTACACACATTCATTTCATTATTGCAATTATAAATTAGGAACATTATATAAATTCCACAATAACCAAAGAAAGAGAGAAATCTCATTCTACAGTTTTAAGACATCACATAAACCAAACACCACTATACATTAATAGTGAAAATAAATACTAAATATATTCTGCATTATTTCGTTATGTACAAAAAGCTCCGAGAAATATTAATTATCACCCAAAAATTGGCAAAAAAATGTTTAATTATCCAAACTGCTAAATTGATTGTCATGTCACTAATAAGTAAAACATTAGAATTACTGTTAGTAACAATATTGCACATATATTACTGGAATAAGCCAAGTATGAAATTCTGTAAATTTGATGATAGCGATAATTAAATGTAATCAAATTAAGTATTACACCTTTTCATATGTTTATATACAAATTTTTTGTTGTCAAAATGATGGGATATGGAGGAATAAGAACTCCTTAAAATACTGACAATAAAAATAATGAGACATGAATTTTAAAATAATTTCACTGATTTCTTCATATTACATTGTTTCCAGGTAGGAAGGTTATAAAATTCATCTTTACTCACTTTAAAAACTTCCTAAAAATGTAAAATATTAATTAAAATTAATATATATTTGTTATGATAAAAATATCAATTCATAAAAACTTATATTTAAAGATACAATTATATGATGATTATTATATTCTTTTAATAGTTTTAATTTCCAATTTTAAGCTAACAAAGAGAGGCCACAACCTCCGTCCAACCAATTTCAATCAGCTTTAACATACATGTTGGGGACCATCGGAAAGTAACTGATGTTCAAGGGTTTAGGTCACTATGACTTTGTTTCTAAAAAAATCGAAGTCAAATGTCATGACGCCGGATCGCACCACTTAAATACCTAAAAAATGGCAGCTATTTCTACCAAAACAATGGTGTAGCGGTTAAGGCGGTATCTTGTACAACTGAAAGTTGTGAGTTCGAGTCTCCCTTACATATGTTTTTTTCAAATGAATAAATTAAAATATTGCTAACAATAAAACTTCAGATAAAATCGCATATTTTTTTGTCATACTTACGTTTGACAAAATCACTTTTCAATTATTATTTGATCTCTTTCTCGTTTTATCTCAATCACTCTCTAATTGTCATAATTCACAGAGGGTGATATGTAATATATAATATAATACAGGAATACCTCGATTATCGCAGTTATTGTTGCCACGAAAAATACCACAATAATTGAATCCGCGATAATCGCGATAAATAATGCATGTAAAATGGGTGATCACTGCCAAGGATTTTTCAAATCTATTAATTAAATTTTATATACGAGGTACAAAAAATGTGTTAAACGTGCCAATCTTCTAAGCTGATCACTCGAGGTACAAAAAATGTGTTAAACGTGCCAATCTTCTAAGCGGATAACTCTACATTTCTTCTTGATAGCTGTTGACTTGATATCATCCTTGCTTCTTTTAGAATTCATTGTAGGGGTAAATAAGAAAAGGAATAAATATTCACATGCAGTGCCGACTCTAGAAGTCTTGGCATCCGATGCAGCTTTCTTTTAATTACTCAGCAATGTACAGTATTGCTGAGTAAAAATATTGAGAAAATGATAATTTTGGTACCCCGATGCTATGCATCATCTGCTTACCGAGTTAAGCCGGCCCTATCCACGTGTACTTCAGGTAAAGGCGGACAGTTACTGACGAGTGGTGAGCAAGCGCCAGCGGATAAAAACGAAGTGCTAAAGAGAGTTACCTGGAAAACAAATGTAATTCTGGTTGCTTATATAGTGGGCTATATCTCAAAGCTGTGATAATTCGAATTTTGAGCGCAATAATTGAATTTTGGTATCAAATTATAAACCACGATAATCGAGATATTCCTGTATTAGATTTTTCCGAAAGTTTCTTTCATGATTTGCATGCAGCTACTTTTATAACTTTCTTTCTTTTACAACTTTTCAATGCAAACAAAACATATTCTATGATAGCTAGATGACAAATGAAGAGAATGACAAAAATACCTAATTGTAAGACATAAGATTGCAAATCTGGGAAATTAAAATCAATATTTACAATTTGTATCTTCAACATGTTTTGAAACCCTATGTGGAAAATAACAAATTCTACCTAGTATTGGATTCGTGGAGTGGACAAACTGACATGGTCATGTATGACTCTATGTTCACAAACGATCAGAACCGACTTGCACGGTAAAAGTTATACCATTGAAATGAACACCCCTGTGTCAACCCTGTGTTGTTTACTTCTTCCACCAAGTAAAGAACTTTATTTCAAAATTGCAGTATACTTCTTGAAACACAGCAAGAATTTCATAACCAAACAGATACCATAACAATTCACAGCATAATATAAAATCAATTGTCAGCACCAGTATTCCAGGCGATGCTATCCTACGCATGGTATGCATCAAAACTGATTACACAGAGATGTATATTCATGAACATCAATCGAGTTTGTTTTCCAAACATTATTGGACAGGAGAGATGTGTATGTGTCAAAACAGCTGTTATCCAATGTGCTTGTTGCAGGAAGTTCATTTCCTTTCAATATTTTTATGACAGTTATCGCCCGTTGCACTGTGAATTATGATAGAGTGAAATGAGTAAGATAAAGCGAGAAAGAAATCAAACAATAATTGAAAAGTGATTTTGTCAAACGTAAGTATGACAAAAAAGATGTGATTTTACCTGAAGTTTTATTGTTAGCAATATTTTAATTTATTCACTTGAAAAAAAAGGTACATAAGAGAGACTCGAACTCATAACTTTCAGTTCGGAGGAAACTACCTAACTGCTACGCCACCGCTTTGGTTGAAATAACTGCAATTTTATAAGTATATAAGTGGTGCAATCCGGTGTCATGACATTTGACTTCAATTTTTTTTAAAATTAAGGCATAGTGACCTAAACCCTTGAACACCAGTTACTTTTCGATGGTCCCCAACCTATATGTTAAAGCTGATCGAAATCGGTTGGACGGAGGTTGTGGCCTCCCCTTGTAAGAACATAAAAGCATATTTTTTATATTTTTCTCTGAAAAGGAAAAAGTTCAGAAATGAAAATAAAAATTATTTAAAACAACATTATATATTTTTATAACGTAAATAATAATAATAGACCCTATTATAATAAATTTGCAAGTATTCTATTTATTTGATTATATACAATCTTTTATTTTTTCATTATATTAAATGTTTATAGGTTTAAACTCAATATCATTCACAGGAGATCAAGCATTTATGACAAACCTATTTATTTGTAATTTTTTCCTTTTTTTGATACTTTGAAAATTTTCCCCTTCAGACTTAAGGACACTTTTTATATGAATTTTATTGTAAATTTAGAATAAAGATAATATACTTTTTGAAATATTAACTGCTTAAACTCCAAATATTGAATAACATGTAGATGAAAGCACTATAAGCAGCTGAGAGAACAACGTAAATAATACTTTATTATAACAAACGTTTTCGGCTAACTAAAGCCATCATCAGGTTACATATCAACATTATTAATGACAATAACGTTCTAGAACAATAATCGGTTCCAAGAACGTTCTTTTTTGATCAAATTTAAAACTCAAATATTGTACGTTATTACAAGCTATGCATACTTAATTTTAAAGTAAACAAGAAAAACCTAAACGTAACATATAATAAGTACATAGGGTAAAATAAAATAAAATTGTTATAATTACAGAGAGCTGTAATAGGGATTTCTTATTTTTGGGACAATGCCAAAGTGATTAGACACATTGAGAGAAATGAACACAGGTTCATAACGGAAGCGCTAGTAATATTACAAAGGCAGGATAACGAATCCCTATTAAATGAAAGAGTAGCAGAAGTATCTAGAGCCTGGGAATATGCCATCAAAAAGTAGTTATAGTTTAGATACGTTATGTTTCTACATATGATCCATATTAGTAGTCCAATATCTAGTGTATTCTAAAAATAAGAAATCCCTATTACAGCTCTCTGTAATTATAACTATTTTATTTTATTTTACCCTATGTATTTATTATATGTTACGTTTAGGTTTTTTTTGTTTACTTTAAAATTAAGTATGCATAGCTTGTAATAACGTACGATATTTGAGTTTTAAATTTGATTAAAAAAGAACATTCTTGGAACCGATTATTGTTCTAGAACGTTATTGTCATTAATAATGTTGATATGTAACCTGATGATGGCTTTAGTTAGCTGAAAACGTTTGTTATAATAAAGTATTATTTACGTTGTTCTCTCAGCTGCTTATAGTGCTTTCATCTACATGTTATTCAAAGATAATATATTTGTCCAAATATAAGGTAACATTTAAAAATTAAACCAACAATAAAATAACAGGAATTACTGAGTGGCATTCTTTAGTGGAAGTTTTAATATTTTGTAATTAGGAATCTAAAACAAAAATACTGTACAAATTACTGTAAAATATAATTTCCATAATTATAACATGCAACATAAAATTACATACAAGAGGAAACTTCATATTTTTTTTATAAAAATTATTATATTTTAATGTTGTTATGAAGACAATTGCAACTTTATCAATCAAAAATTACAATATATTGAGAATATGCTAACTCTGGTGTGATTTTTCAATACAGACATGGTGATCTCCAAATTTTTTTCTCCTGATGACAATTCTATCTTTTTTGAGAATTAAAAAAAAATGTTTTGGAAATTTTCCAGACAAATTCTCACTTATCCAGAAAAATGTATATCCCAAAAGTCTAGTCCTACAGTGGTCAAAATAAATGGCATTTTACTTCCAATAAATGACAATTTCAACAGATTAGATATATTTGGAAAAAACTAATTATATCTTTCCAGAACTGCTTTTGAATTCTAGTTTTAAAGTATTTTATTGCTTGGTTTTGAATCTTATCAGAGATAAGATAAATCAACCAAAACCTTGCAAAATAACCTAAAAATAGCTTAAAAAAACACTGATTGAAAGCTTTATTATTTTTTCTTGAATAATATCTATAGAAAAATATAGTAATTGCAAAAAATTATATTTTATGGTTGTTTCACATTTTCTGTTAAAATAGAGCAATTATATTGATTAAACCTCTTGTACTGTATATATGAATGAGCGTATGTAATGTTTGTTGATTTCCATACATATCTTGAATTATACTAGAACACTTTTTGCAAATATTAAGTGCTATAATGTTTATATCCCTTTGATATTACAAGAAATAATGGAGTGACTTTAACCAAATTTGGTTTATTGAACAATAAAATTATCATCAATAGGGCTATTTTCAATCAAAGAATATATAGGAAGGGAATGCAGATATTACTTTTGATTTAATGTTTTTATTTTTTGACTTTTGGAAGAGTTTTAGATCTTACTTAATCAAAATTTATATACAAAGAAAATACTTAAAATTTTTAAAAATTTTTTTAATGACACTTAATAATATTTTTTAGTTAAATAAAATGTTAGTGTACTAGTAACTTAGGACTAGACTTATATCTATAATCAACATACCACAGTCACTCAAGCTTAAGAATTGATAGAATAGAAGGTGTTAGTAATAACAATCAGTCCTAATCTAAATATTCTGATATCTCCACTCCAGCAGGAAAGAAAGCATGGGAGTAGACATACCACCGACGGACCTCAGCCATCGGGAAAAACCAATGGAAGTACGTCATTGGAGAAAAACTGACAGCTGAAGTGCACCAGAGGAGGCAGTTTGCTTGGAAAAAAGAATCCATTCACACAAACACATTCACTCTATACCATTGGCATTATTTCATATAAAATTGAAATCTGACACCAAATAAAGCATTTGGGAACAATAGAAATTGACGTAAACAATTGGCAACATGCTAGAATCAAAATAAAACTACTGAAAAATCAAAAGTACAGGAAATAGTAATGAGAAACACCGCTTAACAGTTGGAAACATAAATAAATGAAAGTAATAATGCAAATTAAATCAATAGTTCAAGGAAACAACAGGAAACACTGTTGAAACAAACAACTAACCTTAGATAAGTCAAAACTTTCGAAAGGCTAAAGTCAACTTTAATGTGAGGAAACAAAAGGAAACAAGAATATCGAAAGAACAAAAGTGAACAAAAGAAAATCTCAGAAATTGTGAACAATAATGACTCCACGAAAAGAAAAACAAACCTTTTGGAAGAACCTCAACAAGAAGAAAGCCGAGGGATATCAATAACAACTGTCAAAGCTGTTAGGGAAACATTGAAACCAATCTTAATATAAAAACACCAATAACAGTCCTTAAAACTGAAAGAATTATAAAAACTGAGCTTAACATAATACCACCAACTGTCTACTATACTTCACAATTTAATAAAAATCCCAATTGCACAATGTATCTACTGAAAGATCAATAAACAAAATATGCAAACTGTAAGAGAAGGATGGACATTATGGGCAATAGAAGGAAAAAACAATTTAGGAACAATGAGTACCAATCATCCAATCCTGACTGCTATGGCCATAGCAGAGGAGAACGAGTGGAAAAGAAAAGATCAAACCATAGGTAATCCCAGTTTACCCACGGGAAGAAGAAATCAATGCCAGAAATAAATAAATAGAAAACAATCAACTCCCAGACCTAAGAAACATGTATCTGTTTAAGTAAAAGAAGGAAGTTCTAAATAATACTGTTTGCTGGACCGTATTATTAGTTTTAGGTATTAACATAGTTATAAGTCTTTTACTAACTTAAAATAAGTTTTCTATTAACATACTTTCTAGATATACTACCAACATAGTTCTAAGCTTCTACCTAACAAAGAACAGGCTATTAATACTCCTCTATACTGGATACTATCACATATGTCATCACATAGATTGAGTTGGAACAGTTCTTAGCATCTCATACATTTAGCATTTAATTTTGGCTCAGAATGGCTCCCTTAGTACTCTATTTGAGTGGAAAGGGGAAATCAAAATTTAGCCACCAAGCTTACCATACAAAAGAAAAGAAAGACACTTAATAATATAGAAATGAAATGTGGTATCATTAAAATCAATTTTATATGTTCTATAAATAGTTCCAAACATGTTTTACCATAATATTTAACTGAAGTTTCAATTTTTAATAAAATTTTAATTGTTTTTGAGTTTTCAAAATCAACTACTAGATTTAATAACAATATTCATGATGTCCTTAATTATGTATAACATATTAAAAAAAAAAAAAATTAAAGCTAATTTTGTGAAGATTGTTCTTTGATATTTCAATTTAATTAAAATTTTATATCTATGATTTATGATAAAAGATGAGTAGAATTATTTGGTAAATATAGAAAGTTTGTTAATTTCATTAGAATTAATATCTCACAGTTATACGAGGGATGATCAAAAAGTAAGGTTACAAAGCCTGCAGTGAAACGTGTACATTTTATTTCAGTACAACCAATACATCCAACTGATAGTACATACATTAGATTATTTTTCACCATAGTCTCCATATCGGTTTAGGCACTTGTTGCTTCGTGGGATGAGTTTGAGTATTCCCTTCCTGGTAAAAATCCTGTCCTTTGGTGTTCAGCCACGTTATTGCGAAGTGTTTCACTTCCTCATCTCCTCATCTGAAGCGAATCATCGGTCTCCTAGGTGCTCCTTCAAGTGAGGAAAGAGGTGAAAGTTGCTTGGGTGAGGTCTGGGCTGTAGGGAAGGTGTTCAATGATGTATCAGCGAAACTGCAAACACCCTCCTTACAGCCCAGACCTCGCTCCAAGTGACTTTCACCTCTTTCCTCACTTGAATTGAACACCTAGGAGACCGGCGATTCGCTTCAGACGAGGAGGTTTAACACTTTGCGACAAAGTGGCTGAACACGCAAGGACAGGATTTTTACCAGGAGGGAATATTCAAACTCATCCAACAAAGCGACAAGTGTCTAAACCAATATGGAGACTATGCTGAAAAATAATCTAATGTATGTACTATCAGTTGGATGTATTGGTTGTACGAAATAAAATGTATACGTTTCACTGCAGGCTTTGTAACCTTACTTTTTGATCATTCCTTGTAATATTAACAAAGAAAAATTATTTAAATTTCAAAATTTTTTCTTTGTAAGAATTTTATGAATCATTAATTCAGAACAGATAATGAAACATTAGAATAATTCTCCTCTTTTATATATTCAGATTATATTTTCAGTGAAGGCTAATATTATGGCTATATTATATTTTAAAACTGGAAAATATCATAATTATACATTATAAACAACAACAGATCCAAATCAGCTAAATATAACAACTACAGAAATGAAATTTAGAATATCCTATATATTCAGAAATTTATTGTGGATTATACAAAAAATATTAGTTAAAATCAATTTTATATTATAGGCATTCCTTTAGTTATGAATACAATACCTTTCAGAAATTTGTTCATAAATTTAAAGTTCATAATTCAAAATTTACTCTTATATCAAACCAAGAAATACGATCCATTATATACTTCATTGTGCATTGTGAATGTATGCTTCTGACTGGACCAAATAAATAAAGATAAGATAAATTAGCAGAATTAGTAAAGTTTCAGAAATAAGTGTCCAATTATCAATATAAGGCAAAAATTTTTGATGAAAGCTAAACTTTCTTAAAATACTATAAACTTACTGCAAAACTACCTAATTATTTTAATATGTTTATTAGCAGACTACTTCATTATCATAATTTTTAAATTTTTGTAGTTTTAAATATTTCAAAAATTTGAATATATAATGACCATAAGTGTAAATATTCATAACTTGGTTTTATAACTAAGAAATAACTATATTTTTGATTTTAATATGAAAGAAGCAATTTTATACCTCAAAATCTTGATCTGTAAGATAAGATTCTAATCGTGAAGGATTTACACCTTCAGGCAAAGGTTGTTGTTGTAATTCTGATAAAGGATAATGCATCCTTGTCAGCTGTGCTAATACTTCTTGTACAAAAAGCATTTCTCCTGGCTTTTTACCATCCTGAATTTTTAAAAATTTAATTATAATTTATGTTTTCAAATAAATTTTAAATACTGAAAATCCTATTACTTTTATATTTAAAAT
Organism: Olivierus martensii; assembly: GCA_000484575.1. NCBI lineage: Eukaryota > Metazoa > Arthropoda > Arachnida > Scorpiones > Buthidae > Olivierus > Olivierus martensii. The sequence continues at coordinate 34,511 of AYEL01062481.1, forward strand.
TGCAACATCATCTCTCTGTTGCCAATGAGGAAAGAGATTAGTAAAAACTGCAGGCTCTAAACCAGCAGAAATTAGATAGGTCTTAGGAGGATTATCATGACATTTATCTGAAATAATAAATCAATAAAAAAAAAAGATTACTGAACATTTCCCTAAATTTTCAACAGAAAATGAAAAAAATAAAAATAAAAAGTACTTTGACAATAATGTAAAGCTGTTTCCATTGCACAGCGACGATCATTATTCCATCGTACTACTGCTGAACCAGTAGATACATTTTCAGTATCTTCTGTTCCTTCTGGCCACCATCCTTGCCATAAGTAAACAGCATATTCATTATCTAATAAGAACAGGGCTAGAGAATAAAAAATATAAAATATATGAGATAATTATAAATTTGAACTATAAAAGAGAAAAATTTAATCATACCAGGTTGTTGTGCTTTATATAAATCTGACTGAAGAAAAGGATAAGGACAGGAATATTTTTTACTGTAATGAGGACATACTATTTCAGTGTAAGTGAAATTTCCAGAGATGCTATTCATGTAGAATAAGCGTGGTGCAAAATCAAATGCTAAGGTATCTGAAAAAATTAAATATGGCTGCTATTAATGTTATTTTATTACTAGTATTAAGATTACATACTCTATATTACAATAATAATAATTGATCAAAATTAACTTCAATGACATAACCTATATATATCAGGGTATACAGTATATCAATATACATCATCATCCTTCAACAACATGAAATATATATAAGCAGTACAATAAGGAATTTAGCAATTAGGCTTAAGGAATATAAAAGTGAAGTACAGGCAACCAGATTAACAACTGCATTAGCAAAGAGGGTCTACAAATATGATAAAGACATTTTCTGAGATTGAGCCAAAGTTGTAAAACCAGTTAACAATATAACACAAATCAGAATAGCAGAGGCCATGGTTATCAATCACTATAGAAACAAATTTTTCGTACTCAATAATAATCCTCCATATAACATACCAGCACCATAGAGTTGCATATAAAACTTTTTATTATTTAATTTTTAATTTTTATTATTATACTTATAATCTCTTACTATATTAATATTATATTATTGTTTTAATTATTAATTATTTTAAAACAATATAAGCTTGTGTGTTCCGATGTTTAAATTGATGTTCGATATCTAACAATTTTTTGTAAACTTACTGAAGATGGCTTATTAAAGCTGAAAGCACTCTAATTCTTTAATAAATTAAGTTTTTTCACTTAAAGTTGTGCTGTGCATCATTCATTTACAAATCCAATATATCTATATGTATAACAATGATGAATATTACTTCAGGAAATAGAAAAGGAGGCGAGTCAAATAATATGCGTTCCTTTCCAATATTGCTCAATTAATGGTGTATTTTTTTTAATAAATAACACTTATCAAGGGAGACAGTAACCAATGTTAATTAAATTGATTAACTGATAAACAATTATTAATGATTTTGCATCATTGAAAGCAAGAAGAATTAAACTATGGTTCATATTTATTATATTAAATAGAGTTCCTTTTTATTATATCTATTATAAATGTATTTTTAGTATTATTTTGTTAACTATTTGTTGCTTTGAAAAAATGAATAAAGTTTTTTGTATGTTTCTCAGTGATTATGTATCTGATATCATTACATTCCTGGTTCCAAAGTATTACATATGTTTATGTATTAATGCAAGAGTGAAGAGCATGGTGAAGAGGAGAGAAAGTGGCATTTTCTAATGTCTCAGGTGACAAAATACCTAGATCCAGCACTGATATATATATTTATATAATAATAATATTTAAATATATATGAGATGAAAACAGATCAGAATGTTATATCAATAGAGAAGCAAAGCCATATCAGTATCCACATAGGAGAACTAATTACACTGAACCATAAACAATTAATTGGCCTTTTTAAAACCTTTCTTTTTTGTTCTATTTGTCTAACTCTAAACATTATACAGAGAGAAAATATAATTAAATCAAACGATTATTGGATGCGAAATATGACTGATTTTACAATTCAATTGAACATAATCAAAAATTAGAAGAACAAATTTTCTTTCTAGATCGGAAGAGCGTCGTGTAGGGAAAGAGTGTAGATCTCGGTGGTCGCATATAATTTCTCTATTATTTTCATTTGAAAGAATTTTTTAAATTTTATAAAATATCACGAAGAAAACAATTTTTAATGGCATTTGAGTATTCATGTGGGTTAAACATTTTTAAGTTACAAAATAAAAGTGTATTCTGGCAACGAATCATTTTAAAGAATTTACTCGCATTTTTCTCTTTTTCGAGTTTTGTCCTAATTTTATACGTTTCTTCAATGGAAAAATCAATTCCATGTGTGGTTATTTAAAATTTTATTTCTTTAGTATTTTTATTAATTTTTTTTCCTTATGATCTTCTTATGATTTCACAAATGCTTTCTAAATTGACGAATTTATAATATCATTCAGTCTGTTCAATATACAGACGATATACTATAGTTAGTTTGTTCCAAACAAATTTGTATTCAAAGTAAATTCCACAATTTATAATATTTAATTGATAAACGTTATGAGGCCAATATTGACAAAATTTTATAAAAATGATGACGTTTTTATGAAAGGTTCTAAGCTACACAATCTAAGAAATGCAAGAAGAACAAATCTGAAATATTAAACTGAAATTAAAGATTTATTCTATTCATAATCATCAATTTTTGTAATCGAACATATAGTAATTTATATTTCTTCATGTTTTCTAGTAAATCCGATTAAACTCCTCAATCATATTCTTCAAAACTCTTGATGACAATTTATAGTGTCCTTTTCACTTTAGACTTACCGTTAGTAATCAAATTAAAGATACCATATTAACTTGCTAATTATTTATCATAATTAATATTAAAAAATTTGAATGAACACTATAATTACTTTGAAGAATTTTATTTCTAGACAGAAGATAGCCACATTAATATATTAGATTAAAATTACAGTTTAAACGAAAATTTATTACAGCATATAGACTACTGTACTTTATATTTATTCAGTTCTTATTTTTAAACTTCACATTTCCAACGTGAAAGTTTAAGATTAGGTTTAAGAAATAAATAAATATAAGATCGATCTACTCTCGCTGAAAGTCAGTTGAAAATATAAAAATATATAACATTGTTTTACACATAAACAGCATTAAATATTTAAAATCAATTATTCATATCTAATTTGTGATCTATATATCTAAATTAATAATATATTCAAATTAGAATACAAATGATATTTTGAAAATAAATTTTTAATATATAACATCTAATTGATGTTTGTCTTTTGAGATAGACTTTAATTGAATAAATTTAAAACACTATATACTACAACTGAATACATATTTCAATGGCATCACTTAATATCATTATCATCATTCGAAACAAAAAATATTTATAAATTTTTATCGCAAATAAATGATAAAAAATTGCAAATTATTAATTATCTACAATATTCTACATAATAACAAGAAGTTACAATAACTAACTTCTTGCTATTATGCAGAATACAAGAACTAACTTCCTTTTAGTTCTTAAACGTATTGTAACATCTTTCATCCATACATCTTATATTTACTATTTCTAAGATTTTAATTTTTAATGTACTTTCCGAAAAGAGGATTATCAGATCACTATGCTGTAGGCCGGTTCGTCGCGTTATATGGTACTTTCAATTCCTCTTAAATATCCGAAACACGATTGCGAATCCCAACCAGTGACGGATTTAGGCATGGTCTTTATGGACTGCAGCCGAGGGTCCCCTTCGCCGTCAAAAAAAAATTAAAATAAAAAAATTTCAATTAAAAATTTAAGAAAATATAAATTATACAAATTTTTTCGTACCTAGATAAAGTTTAAATCATTGGTTTGCAACACTATTTGATTTGAATAAAATATCAAATATCAATGTCTTAAATAATAGTAAGTAGTAAATAGGCTCTGTTTTCTATTGGCCTATAACCTCCATATGATCAGAAGAAGTAGTGGTCTTCTATCTGCTCTATCGGTAATCGGTAAAATCAAAATATACTTTATCATTTGTCAATTATGCAAATAATGTGGTAATGTCGAAATGGGAGTATAAGTTTAGCTCCTCTAAAGTGTGTTAGTTTAACGTAGCTCTAACCGTTTGACACTTTACGTTAATTTGTGTTAATTGGGTAGTCCCAAACAGTGTTAGCCCGGGCTCCCAACGTTAATGGTCCGCCCCTGATTCCAACCCTACATTTTTCCAGGATATCCGGACGCAATCCGTTATATCTATCCTTAACTTGTAGGAATCCATATGGAAAAGAATAAAATTATGAAAGTTCGTCTTGCTATCATATTTGTCTTTATGTTGTATGCACACACTAATAAATTTTGAACTAATCGATATATTTTTTATGAAATTCTATTAGAGACTTTATTGGATTAATATTTAATAACAAGTGCTTTGCCATTAAACTAAACCGATGTTAAATTTTTAACTCTATCCTCATTAATTTAAAAATGTGACGAATTTAAATTTCCGGGATAATCTCTCAATAACTTTCGAATGGATTTAAATGATATTTAGCACGAAACTCATATTTTTAAAGATAAGTTTAAAATGACATACGTATTTTAATTTTGTAGTTTCAACCATTTAAAAATTGCGGATTTTCACACTTTTAATTTCCTCTAATAACTAAATAACTATAGTATTTGATTAAGTACAATTTGCAATAAGTAAAAAATCGAAGACAATTAATTAATTCTTAATTCTTTATGAAGCGTCTAATGAAGAAAAAGTTTCATTCATTATGAATATTAAAAACAATGAAACAGAATACTGTACTGAGATTAAATCAGTTTCATAATGAAATTGAATAATGATTTCAATTATCATACTCCTAGTATCCTATATTCTGATCAAACTGATCATTACAAGATCCTTAACGTCTGATAACTCTCATAATTAGAGATTTCAAACAGAATTTAATATTTGATTAGTTTTTATGAAATCCAGTGAGGATGCAATGACATTCTTTTTAATTTCGCATCTTTACTTTTTCAAAATAACAGATATTTTTACTATCTGATTTAATGCCGTTTTCCACTTGACGGATACTAAGCAGTAAGGCATTCCACTGCCCACCACGGGCCACCCACATTCTTGGTAAGATCAGCCGTTATGTCGAGGATGAAATTCAACGAGGCGGGCCTAGTATCCTCCTGAAGAAAACTCTGGAGATACTGGATCCAATATCCATAAGAGTGGAAGAACAGTACCCTTCCATCATTGCAATCTGGCTCATAGATATTGATATGCTATATTCAGAAAGTAGGCGAATATTTATTTTCAAAACTGCTTGTTTCATAATACTAATTAAAGATTCAAATATAGCTTCTGATTCAGTATATCTTAGATTAAAGTATACTGAATCAGAAGCTATATTTGATTAGTATTATGCAAAGCTTTTTAATTGCCATATAACGAATTCCAAAATGGTTTATGTTAGCGGATGGCCGCATGATAATGCTGTGGCTTACCAGCCTGGAGGATCCGATGGTCGGGTGGCCGAGCGGTAACTCGTTGGCGTGCCACGCAGGAGACCCGGGTTCGAGTGCAGTATCTCCTGAAAAGTTTTTCCGGGTTATTGGATTCGTCCTTCACTATCCAGCCCCTCCACAGGTGTAGATGCAGCCCGTGGTTGGAACTGGCCCCACCCCTTAGTAATCGCCTTGATTGGAAAGGAGTGTTAAAATGCAAAAAATCTGGAGGATCTGGGTTCAATCCGGGTCCATTTTTTCAGGAGAGATCGGATACGATCCGTTAAACCACATCCTTTAACCCTGGAGGATCCGGGTTCATGGGTGTTGGCCAGCAAGTGATGGATTCTATAAGTGGCCGCCGCCAGATATAGAATATTCCTCGTTCGATATGGCGGCTTAACTAAAACTAACTAACCAAAACGGTTTGTTTTTAATTAGGATGTAGATGAGAATCAGGAAAAATTATTACTATTATTTTTTAAACTGCCTATAACCATATTCTAAGATATTTTTACTTATTTTCAACATGAAATGCTTAATGTCAGGAAAACGAGTTAGATTTATATTACCTAATTCTGTCTGTCCAAATCATCTTCAGGGAGAGCAATTAGGAAAACATTTTTCCTAATGCGGTACTTTTCCTAATGTTTTTTCTCAGCCTTTCTCACGACAATTATCGATATTACGTTCAAAATTCTATCCACACAGTTTGTATACATCACGTTTAATTATATATTGAATGTTTCATTTTTAAAATTATATATTTATCTTATTCGTGGGAGTACTTTATCATTTTACTTAAAAAAAAAAAAAAAGTAAAAATAGAAATATTTGCGAGTTATAAATAAATCAAGAAAAAATATTTAGATAATAAATAACCTAAATTTAAACAGTTTATTAAGTAAATATAACATTTACTTAATTTGCCTTTAAACTATATATTACTATTTTATCATATTTATTATATGTACAATTTTAATGTAAATTAAATTTACGTTATATATATTAACGTAAAATTAAATAAACAAATCATAATATATCTTGTACGCTCAAAATTAGAATAAATTTACATAATGGATATTTCGTCATTAAAAAGTAAAAATTTTATTTGGATTAAAAATTATTAATAAACTTTAATTTTAAAATCTTCTTTGAACAAACATCTTAATATAAATTTTCGTTTTTTTTTTTAAATTTAAAAATCAATCTTTTATTTCTTGAAATATCACGATTTGAATAATTTTTATGCAAATATTTTTATTACATAAAAGTTTATTTTATATAGTGAATTTATGTCAAAATTTTAAATAATGGTTGATTTATGAAAGCATTTTATTCGCATACAATCAAATTATATGATACCATTATTAAATTCCTGGTGTAAATTTTATGTTAGAAGTTCTAATTTTATTTAAATTTGAAAAAAATTCGATGTAGAGTGCTTCCAATAAAAACTTTAGCTCATATTTATGCGATATAAAGCAATAACAGTAAGACCCCGTTTAACGGGGGTAGATACGTTCCAAGGAAAAAAAGCGCCAAATGAAACAGCGTTAAACGAGGTCATTTTAACACGTAAATAACGAGGATAGGTGAAATAGGACAGTGAATAAAAAATATATACATAGCATTTTTTTTTTATTTTGGTTACATATATTATTGCTATTATATTACATTAATTACAGACATTTTTTATTGCTAATGTCGATTTGTATTCATAACTCATTCATGAAAAATTCTTAAAATTAGAAAATAAAAAGTTTTAAGAACAAAAAGCAGTAATCAGATTGCAGTAAACTATAAACAACGAAACTGATGAAAGAAAAACGTTCTAACTTCAAGGAATTATAGTTCGAAGTGGCAGCATTCAGGTTAAAACTAAAATGGGATAATTGTTATTTTTATTGCTATAAAGTAACATTGATGACCGATCATAAATATGAATTCTGACCGCAGCAGACTTTCGTATGTACTGCAATACATTGATATCAAAGGCACGACGAGACGGCATAGGAATATGAAAGCAACAAATTCGTGAGATTTCGGATTTATGTAAGAATAACGGTTTGAAAAACCACGCCAAAGTGAATCAATAAAAATATAGAATTCGAAAAAAACGCGTTATATCGAAACAGCGTTAAGCGGGGTCTTATTTGTACCGGGGTTTTATCTTTATGTGTTTTGTCAGCGTTAAGCGGGATCTTTTTAACTGTACACTTGAAAATTTGTAGATGTGCTAAAACACTTTTTGAATTTAACGAGAATAGAATTTTAACTTTTATACGTTATAAAAAATTTTCACATTTTTATTATAAATTATTGTAATAATTGAGTCAAATAATTCGATCCACAATAACTATGCGAAGACATCAATGAAACTCTATACTGTATTCTTGTAACAGAAATTATTCGCATCATTATTACATCAACAAGTACGAAAATTACATCACTATGTCGTTGGTGATGTCACTATGACGTTGTCTCATTAATAATATTATGAACTTAGGCATTATCTCGCCGTCCTTTCTATAAGAATCGCAACAGAATGCTCGATAAGTTCATAATATTAAAATTATGACGCTCAGAACATAATTAAAGATCAATAAGACAATATACAGCATATTTATTTTCTGCTTATTGTTTTAAAACTTAATATTAAATTTATTGCCTCAAACAATTCTATATAAATCAATTAAATTATCTCGACTGCTTTTTATAGCATTATTGCAATATCGAAGATTTTTATTGATATAAAATTAAAAATTAATACATAAGAAGTTATTCTATATTTATTTTTAAAAAAGCATTTTAATTTTTGAATAATTGTAAATATTTTCATTCCCATATTCTTTTTTCTAATTAAACAATTAAGTTTTGCATTCAGAGAGATGGATTAATTATTATTATTCTTGTTTTATATTAACGTTTGATTAAAACTTTAAATTGTTTAAAATTCTATATAAATTTTTATCTTTTAAAATCATTTCATAATTTAAAATTAATTTGGAAAAAAAAATAATAATTTGATAAATTATACCAATCGAAAAATTTCTTAATAATACTCCGGTATTAATATTGAAATTTTGTTTTTCTAATTATAATTTTTATTTTGTCAAATAAGAATTATTGTTGACACTTAAAGCAACTTTTTATTTGAAATGAATAGATTTTTGAATATTTATTTTCTTTCTAAAAATATTTAAATGATAAAAATTTCAATTTTTTTTTTTTTTTATTATTCAAGCCAAGTTGAAATGGCGTTATAGATTAGTAGCACTTTTCTGACTGTTTATCGATTTAAAGTAAAACTAAAGGAGATAACTTCGACTAAAGTTGACCATATTATACGACTAAAATTGCTTAAGATTGTATACTATATAAAAAATATCGGCACGATTGAACAATAGATAAATAATCCATATTGTTTGCAACAACTAATGTTGTTAGTATAAAAATATACCGTATTTAAAATAAACAAAATGAATAAAAATTGAACAATTTCATTTTTAAAATTATAAGAATGGGGAAATGCCATATTCTTGCTATCTTTTAAAATTAAAAGAAGAGTGTATGAAGTATAAAAAAAATCGCTGCTTTATAGTTGCACTATACTGTATTTAACACTGAATATCGACTTCCATTTTCCTTATTCGAATTATAGATCTTAACATGTGGAATACGTAGTTAAATTATATTTTTCTCTTTTAAAAGTGAAGAACGTTAGATATTACATTATGTTTCTACTGTAATTATGATTCAGTGGCATCATAATGATATATTTATATCTTAAGAGTTAATAATCTTTCTTTGTCATGGTAATAATTTCATTATTAATTTATTATTTTATTATTGATAACAATTAATAATTAAAGTAACTGATTTACTAAGTTTCCATTGATCGAATAATAATATTTTTTAAAAATTTCTGAAAAAGAAAAAGATTCTGAATGGCACTTCATAATCTCTATAGATACTTAGAAAAATATATAAATCCCCCACTTCTTAAACTTTAAAATAAAAGTTTCTCTACTATATGATGGAATGACTTGAAATAAATGGCATCATGGCGACAGGTTTCTTCGTTTTCTTTTTTCTACTTTTCTTAATGTCTTTATCTAATGTATATCTTTTATTTTATAAAGTATGAATTTTCTTTATATTAAGTTTTCTTATAAAAGTTAGCTAAAAATAAAAATTACATAGTAAGCTTTAAAATTAATTTCTTTAAATATAGATATATTGTAGATATAGTCCTTCTCATTTCATATAGGCGGATAAAAATTTTTTGCTCATAATTTTTAATGAGAAAATTTATTAATAAATTCTAAATCATTATAAATCATTTTATTTCCTATATAATATCGACTATACTTTCTTATAGTTAAAACTATCTATCCACAAGATACAACATATTGAATGATTACAAAATTTTTATTAAAAGTCTTATACAATGCTTAATAGATTAGCTATTACAGTACTTATTTATTTCTATTATTATATCTACTATTATATATATTATTACGTATATCTATTATTATATCTATTTACTCAGGGAAGGATTTCGCTATAAGTATTGCATATGATTAGTTATTTAATTTTAAGAATTTTAACAGTTGATACATTAGTTTTGATACATTTTAATAGTTTTAATTCATACTATCAAAAGGAATTCTTCTATTTTTGCAATATAGAAATAGAATTAAGTTATTCCTATTGCTCTTTTTAAGAGTTCAACGAAAAAGTTTCAATCTATGAAAGTATCTGTTTAAATAAATAAATAACGTATTTCACGACTACTGTACTTCCAAACGTTTGTTGATGCAAAATTTTGGACGTACAGTTTACAATGGTCAAGGAATTAGATGATTTGTTTTAGTTACTTAAAAATCTAAATCATTACGATTCATTTTATTTCCTATATCGACTATACTTTTCTATAGTGAATACTTTCTATCCACAAGATACAACATATTGAATGGTCACAAAATTTTTACTAAAAGTCTTATACAATACTTAATTGATTAGCTATTACTTATTTATTTCTATTGTTATATCTACTATTATATCTATTATTATATCTAAATATCGTCAAGGAATTAGCTGATTTTTTATTTACACATGCCAAACAAATTTCTGTTTATAAAAAATGAGATCTGAATATATAAAACTATATAAATATATTACATTTCTCAATCCGAAATAGAATAAAACGTTTCCTTTTATGTTCCTATTATGTTATTTGAGTGAATTTTAATAAATTTCGGTAATCTGATTTTATCAACAAATAAACATTGCAGTCAATTTACAATCAGTTATAAGTCAATTTTCAAAATGAATTCAAATTTTGAATAAATTAGATAAGATATAACTGATGATGATAATTTAACTCAATGGTATTAAGTCTATCATTTAAGACGTTAAAGTTTTTTAAGTAGGCTATAACTTTATTCTAAAACTTATATCTTCATTTCGTTTTTATGTTTCCTTCCAATTTTATTATACTTTTTATCTTGTTTCACTGCTATTCTTTTTTTTTTTGATATTCTTGAAATGCATGAAATGCATTGCTATCATTTTAATATCTAATAATACTCTTAGATGAAAAACTTAAAATTTAATCAATCCGTTTACCTATTTTAATTAATATGCATTATTATAATGCATAAATAAACTTTCACAAAAAAAATTGCATTCAAATTTTATATATACTGTTTTAAATAAACACTGACTTAATTTTTACTAAAGTAAAAAAATGGCATAAAAAATAAAATCCTTAAAAGTTTGATGCCATAAACTATTGTTAAATATTTTTTATCATCAACTGATAGAGTTTTTAATTTTTTTAATCTGTTAGTTCACTTTCTTTTAGTCTTTGGTTTTTATTTATGCTCATAAAATCAAATAATTTATATTCTACAAATAATAACAAATAAAATATATAGTAGAATAAACCATAATCTATAAAAATAAAATTGTACCTACTATAATCTATAAAAAAATTGTATTTATGTATTTTAGGTATGCCAAAATAACAACATTTTAAATAAATATAATATTCTAGATCGATTTTATTTAAACAACTGTGAGTATGATCACATAGATTACAGAGACAACAAAAATATAATACATATTATAGACAAACAAATAAATTTGAATTATAATAATAAATAGAATATACAATTATTTGATACTGTAGGTAACAAAATAAAGATATCAATGAGTAAATTTAACATAGATCTAATTCAGCATTGATTAATGAGTAATAATCGTAGAAATAAGATAGCTGTGACTTTGATGCATAATTTTTATAATTAAAAAAAATCTTTAACAATTTGTATTTAAAGCAAATTTTAGATAAATAAAAACACCATCATATGTAATTAATTAAATTATACGAGGCAAATATTATAAATAATAATTCAATAATAATGAGCTAATATATTTTTATGAAAAATGTTAGAGAAATGTATTAATAAAGCTTAAGACCTTAAAATATATATAAAAGTTCATTAGAAGGAAAAGTAGTCTTTAAAATGAACCTAATTAAATTAAAATCAAATTGGCTTGAAAAAAATTCTAGTTTTTTGGTATATTATGGCATGATGAATTTATTATTTGAGACAAATAAAGTACTAGAAGATTAATAAGTGAATACGTTACCGAAATTAAAAATAATGATGTATTTAATTATTGAAAGGTATTAAAATTTCAGAAACACGATTGTGATGCATTCAAATAAAAATAATTTTTTCGAATAATAATACAAAATGTTTTAAAAGAATAAAAAAAATTTCTTGGCCTACTTTAAAATGTATTTAAAAAAATTATAAGTTTGAGAAGAAATGAGTGACATAGAGATATTAAAGATTTTAACACAGTTCATATCACCAATAGAATCGCAAAATAATCTGACTGTCGACTTTTTCAACTGCTTGTAAGAGTCTCGTTCATTTCCTTCTACTGAAATGATAACTCTCTTATTGCCTATTTATCATTCAAGTTTCTAATGTTTCAGCTTCCACTTTCTGCAGCCATCAACCATTTTTCACTTAAAGTTGGTAGAAAAAAGGGAAAAAAATTGTCAAATTTCGAGTTATTATGATATATAAAATTAAATTCCATACTTTAAAAATATATAAGCTTATATAACGTAATATATATCTAATTATAATTTAGTTTATATATTTTTTTTATTGAGTATTCTGATATTTACTGTATCGAGATTTAAGGCAATAAACTTTATATATTGTAGCTAATATTGCTTTCCTCACTTTTTATTGCACTTCTATTTTAAGCTCAGTACTTACGCATTGTTTACTCGGTTTTACTTTAAAATATATTAACTCTTGATTAAACTAATGGAAAAAATATATATTTATAATATTTTTTCTGTACTATTTATTAAGTTGTGATTGTAACTTTATAATAAATAAATGCAATTACTTTAATGTAATTATTTAATTCGGTTATTTAAGACTTTTTCCTTCTTTATTTACAAGTATCTATTTATAAATGCATTTATATGCAGTATATTTAGATCTTTTTTATCTTGACAAAAATTCTTCAAAAATTATTTCTGGCTTTATTGATGTTTAATCTACTTATGAAATTCATTGATGATAGCAATGTTAATACATTTCAATTTTTATAATCTTATACACTTGAGTTTCACTTTAAATTTTGTTATAAAATTATATATTGCTTTAAATCATATTAATATTTATTATCAATTTTGAATTTTAATCTTGTTATTTTTCTTCATTTATATCTCTAAAAATTGAAATAAAAAAAAGATAATAGGATTATAATAACAATAATAATTTTTTTCTTGATTTAAATGTTAAAGTTTTATATACGCTTCTAAATATTTACGACATAAAAGTTATCATCATCTTTTTAAAGAATATTAATATATTCTCTTTGAAAATTCATGTATAAAGACCTTAATGATAACTGAGTGAAAACGAATTCTCTGAAAAACCTCAACAAAATTATAAGATCAGGTTCTAGTCAGAAATTTTAATGAAATCTATTCGATCTTAATTCATAAAAATTGACAATTTTTTATAATTATAAAATGGTTTTTCCTGTTTATAAAAGATTAATCATAATAATAATGAATTTAATTTTAAAAAATTCCATTGGTGCGTAAATGAAATAATATTTAATAACGTAGAAAGAAAATTAAATTTATAATTAAATAAATAATAATTGTGATAAAAGACTAAATATTTAATTTATATAAAAGGAAAAATAAAATTATTGTATATAATTTGTTTAATATTATATTCGATTTAACAAAAACCCATAATATATTTTTATTTTATGAATTAAAAATTCAGTAAAATAAAACAAATTTATACATTAAATAATATCTTAATTTCTGAATCTATAGTACTATATTTAGAGATATTAAAAATGAGATCATGTCTCATGAATTTTATTATGATGTGCAGTATTCGGTTTCTAAATACAGAGTATATGTAAAATAGAAAAAAATAAAATAAAAAATATAGTAATCATTTCTAATGAAATTTGAGAAAATAGTAGTATTTTTTCCTTACTAACAAATAGTAATCTACTGAATATGAATCACATTATAAGACTTTTATCTAAATAATTTAATCGATTTTCGACTAAGAAAAAGTTTATCATCATCACGCAAACTATTGTATTCAAAATAAATTGCACTTTGTAATCCCCATAAATTATGATTAGTGCTTCCTCGTTCATGAGAGTTTGAGATGCATGCTAATTTTTTTAAGAACATTTAAAATGCTAAAAAAATTCGAACTAAATTGAAAACGTACATCCTATACTAACAAGAAATTTAGTTTCATATATAAATTCAAATGAGCGAATAAAAAATTCAATCACGTTTCAAAGAGGAAAAAAAACTTATTCCTTGTCTACCTAAAAAATATGGAATATTTATTTTCAAAAAAAGTTTAAAAAAACCTTTGCTAAAAAAAGAATGACAAAAATGACACTAAAAGTTATAAAGAAATCACTGAAAGCATTTAGATAATAAAAATATAATGTAAATTTTTATGCTATCTAAACTTATTTTAAATTTCAATACAGTATTAAATAATTTAATTAAAAGTTATACTTTGAAAAAAATATTTTTTTTTCCACTAATTAAATCAATAATGAATAAATAAAACTTATTAAGTGTCATTAAATTATGGTGAATGTATTATTACAGTATTTTTAACATTTTTGCGTGCCGATGAATATTCCTTTACAGTTATTTTAAATAGAATAAATATCTTTCGAATTTTTTTTAATATTATAAATAGAATTAAAGTTCAAAACTATACATGATTAATGATTAAAACTCCTTAAAATTTTAAAATATTACGTTTTCTACATTCTATCAAAACTTTTGCCAATTTTAAACTTGCCAAAAAACAAATATTGAAGTTGCAGTTACGACATGCTCAGTTCTTATTAAATTCTCGAAATACTATTAAATATGACTGCGAAAGATTTTTTAATTCGATAAAGTTACTCCATTCTATTTTTAAAGCCTGTTTAACATTATTTTGTAATGATAAATATAATTCTATCATTTTAATTGCTCTTTACATTACTCGCTTATACAATAGTAAATAATAAATCAAGATACAGTACTAAAAATAATAATAAAAAATTTTAATTTTAAATTTATTACGGTTTTGATAAATTAATATTTAGAAATAAATAATAGATTAGGTAGTTCATTTTTATTGTTATAACTATAAAATAGAATTGTAAGGTTAAAAATTGACTCAAATGAAGTAAATCATGTAATTGTATCTCTTTTGCTTATCCAGTTAATATATTAATGTTTAACAAAAGATATTTTCTGCATAAACTTGCATTAATAAATAAAATAAACTTACTGAATTGATTTAAATAGGCTATTTATATTAAACATTCACACATGTTTAATATAAAAATAAAATCTGTTGAACGTTTTATTGGAATTTCAATGTGGACAATACATTTCAGTTAAAAAATTTAATGTAAATAAATTAAATTATAAAAAAATATATGCATTATAAAATAAATAAACTTATTCGATTTATTTTAATATAAATTCCGAAGTATTTAAAAAATATTTTATTTCATTTCACATAAATAGAAAGAGAAATACAAGATAATTAAATTTATATTTTTAAACTGTCATAAAATCATATTTATAATCGTTGATAATTTATTTAAATTAACCTTTCAGAATTTTGTAAAATTTAAATAAAATTTTAAAATACTTCCACACAAAATTCCTTCTTTGGATCAGGGAAATTCCAGGAAAATTTCCTTATTGATTTGTTGGAGAAATCACAATGCAAACACGAAGCTTTTGCTCCTATTCTGACCCAGCACATGAAAGAAATGATGTTACTGACTTGAATTATTCTTTTCCCGTTAAACTTGATCGTTTCTAAAAAAGTTGTTATATATTTGAAGATAAACATATCCAATTTTCACGTTGGACTGCAAAATTTTTTCATATTTAAATCGGATGTTTTTCTTATTGATATTAAAGAAGTTAACAAACTTAAACAAGTTTATTTTGTAAGTACACTATATTAATATATATATACACGATTTCTTCAGATGAGGTAAGGATGAAAATTTTGAAGAGAAAAATGAATTTTATATATTTATTTTAAATTATTTACTTCCATTTATTAGATATATGTAAATGTATGGCGTCGCACATTTATTTTCATAGTTAAGTTTCGAAATCAATAAATTCAATATCTTCACAAATACTATATAGATTACTAAAGGAATATCTAATTTAGTTTGTATCTCACTTTCGTATCAATATTCATTTGTTTTGTAGACGCAATGATGAAATTCCATACCTCATAAAGATGAATCTCCTTGAGAGAAAGGTCAATAAGCTGTAAAATGAAGTTTTATATCTCACTGAATTGAGTACTTTAATATTATATTTTATTAAACATTCTTAAAATTTCACATAAACAGTTTATTAATAGAATATTATTCGACAATTTCCGATAAAAATATTAACGAATTTTCAATATTATCTTTTATTTTTTATTTTTTTATATATATTTTTTAATTTAAAATTTATGATTCTTTATAATAAAGAAAAAAACATTCTTAATTTCAATTTAAATGCATTTAAATATAATTTAAAGAAAATTATGCATTAAAAAACTTGAAGCAATATACACGAGAATATATTTGTAGAAAAATATTTAATATATAGTAATTTTATAATATAATGCTAAATTAGTTAAATTTATTATAATTACTTTTTAATGAAGCTGATGGTTATAATGAGAAATTAATTGCTAATTTATTATTTATAGAATCCATCAACAAATCTAATAGTTTCAATACAAATATAACTTAAATAAAAAAAAATAGCTGATACCAGACTCTAGGATAGCCAATCAATAGAAAAACCTGAAGCAAGCTAGCTCTAACTGCATTAGTTTCTCTTTAAATCTGTGATAGCATTAACACAAAAATATACCAAATTTAGTCACAGCATGACATTTTACCAAAAAGAAATTAAATTTTCAAATATAACCAAAAAAAAAAAATTAATTTCGCTACGGCTACATAAATTTTTCTATACTTCAACCATTAAGATAAAATTTTCTTTAATAATACAGAAGATAATTAAATTAAAATTTTGATTAATATTTATTTCATATGACAAAATTAAATTTTAACAATTTTAATCAAAACGTTAATATAAATTAATCTACTAATAGCTATAAAAAATTAATTAAATTTCTTTTAAAATTAAAAATAAATTCTATGTGTTAGGTCTCCTGCTCATGTAAAGCAGGGTTAGTTAGATTGTATAGGTCGTTTCAAATATCTTGGCCGAGGGAAAAGACATGCGCAATAACAAGACGAATTCATTGCTTCATAAAAGGGTTGGGAAAAGGTTGTTTTGTTAACTGTATTGTTCCTTTCAGTCCACTTTTAGTTGTTTCTACTAGTTGGTAATATTTTGTGATGTCTCTACGCGTTTTTCAGAGCCCCACGCAACTTTCGTTACGCGCAGAAGTCTGCCAAGATATTTGAAATGACCTATAACAGCTGAGGAAGATGCCAAGAGCGTCGAAAGTGTTTCTGGATAAAAATCTTTTGACTGCTAAAGGGCTCTTGTGTAATTTTGCTTGTAATTTGTATTTGGTGCAGTCTGATTGAACGTTTAATATCCTTATAAGTTATCAGGAGCCTTTAAAATTAGATGTAGCTGATTTGAATTTTTGTTTGTTATAAGTTATTTCAAAGATGATTATTATTTTTAGGGGCCCCAAAGTCTTACTCGTCCTAGAGCCCCCAAAAATGCAAATCCAGCTCTGAACATGAGGCTTGATATCTCAATAAGTTGGCAATGAATTTCAGCTAATGATGTGCTCTTTACATGCAGAAATTTGATCATATTATGTACTTCAACAGTCAACTATGTTTTGGTAAGCACTGCTATCTTACAAGTAATGCTGGGAGAGTATGACTGAAATGAGGCACCATAATGACCATGCAGCAAAGCAGTGATTAACCTGCTCCCCTGGTAGGAAATTATAATGATATATGGAATATTATACCTGTATGAGTCTTGTTATCTTATTGATTGAACCATCTATATATTTAGCCAATGCAGAGCCGGATTTGCATTTTTGGGGAGCCTAGGATGAGCAAGGCTTTGGGGCCCCTAAAAATTCAAATCAGCTATATCTAATTTTAATTCCTTATAACTTATAAGGAACCTTTAAAATTTTGTTTAATTTTAAAGGCTCCTTATAACTTATAAGGAACCTTTAAAATTTTACATCTATCTAGCACTTTAATAAAAACCCATTTTTTCTTATTAAAAGTTTAGATATCAAGCACTTTAATAAAAACCCATTTTTTCTTATTAAAAGTTTATAAAAATCTTTAAAATTTTACTTTCTATCTAGTTCTTTAATAAAAATCCATTTTTTCTTATTAAAAGTTTATAAAAGTTGAAGAAACCTTTAAAATTTTACTTTCTATCTAGCACTTTAATAAAAACCCTTTTTTTCTTATTAAAAGTTTATAAAAGTTGAAATTGATTGATAGTTTTGGGGCCCCTTAGAATTGCAGGGCCCTAGGACGCAGCCTAGTCGGCCTGTAGTAAATCCAGACCTGAGCCTATATAGGTAATCCTCAACTTACAAAGCCTCAAATTACATTGTTTCAAAATTACAAAATTTGTACCTTTATAAATTTTGTTACTGTTATACATAGTTTACATGAATTTCTACTTGTTTCTAGAAGATTCTGTAAATAGAACAAAAGAGACTATCTGAGTGTCTAATTTTTATATTTCTATAGTAATTTTACCTCAAATTATGAAGTTTTGAATTACGAACTAATATGGCGGAACCTAACTTCAGCATAAATTGAAAGTAACTTGTACTAACAGAAAATACATAACTCTTATAATACCATGCATATATTCAGTTTATTTCATATTAAGATAGTTATTATAATATACAGTGAAACCCCGATTTTGAAACTTTTCAGGGACCGGCCTGAAAAGTCGAACGAGCCGGGAAAACGCACGAAATGGGAACTCTGATGACGTCATAATAAAAAAGTTATATAATTAAAATGTAGGAAGAGGGAAAGTTTTACATTGCATGTATAGGAAAATGCTCGGACTTCCGAAAATAGACGTTTAAAGCGGGAAAGTCGTACGATACGGGAACGCACGAGCGGGGTTTCACTGTATATAACTTTACTATGTACAGTTCGCTATTGATATTGATGATAATATAATTGTAATGCTAGACTATTGCAATAGTAAAAGTGGTATTTTAATATTTAAAATTGGAAAATATAAGATGATTTTCTTATTAAAATAATGTTCGACAATGAAAACATACTACATTGTTTTATTACCATCTTTTATTTTGACATTTCAGTACATCATTAATGAAAAATTTGATGAATATTATGCCCTACTATGATTTGATATAAATTAATTATGGAAATTAAAGCAATCAACTTAAAGAACTACTAATTTGTTTATAAAAAAAATAATAATAAATTATAAATTTTGTGTCTAGTATTTTTTATGGTTTTTAAATGATGTATAGTTGTTATATATATAAAATTTTAGCATTATTTATTATGTACAAGATGTTTTAATACTTTTATAATTTAATATAGAATTAATTATTTTATTATCAATAATCAACAGAATTTGATGTGATCATATTACTGAGAATCTAGCATTTTTACATTTTTAGATATTTTATGAAATACTGGCACCTTTTTATTATATCAATATTGTATAATTCATAGCTGCATAAATATATATTTCCAGATACAGCATGTTTTCATTGTCAAACATTGTTTTAGTTTTATAGAAATGTTTAAGCTAATTTCCAAGATAATTTTAAGAATCTAATTAAAGTCTATAATACAACACTTTCTGCAATAAATATATACAAAACAACTTTATTTAACAGAAACATTTCTGATACTCTGTACTATCATCAGCAATACATAAACAAAATTTAATCAATAGAGTAAAATTTCTATCAGTAAGAACAAAGCAATTCAAAAATTCTAAAAGGTAAAACTTATGCTACATGCTACATTTAAACTTAAATAGTATTTTGAAAATATTTTAAACAGAAAGTGCAATTATAAAAACTTGCTTAACTTAAAATATGATTTAATATTTAAACAAACTTTTAAAATAGATTTTTTAAAGTTGTTTCAGTTAAAGTTTAACATTCAAAAAATTAAAAATTGAAAACTAAAAGTTGAAAATTAAATTTTTTAAATTAAGCTCTATAGCGTAATTTAAAAAATCTCTATAGTTTTTTAAATTAAGCTCTATAGTCTTTTAATTCTTTGTTAATTTCATAATTCCACAGCATGGGTAATTTTTCACCTACTGTTGTTAATAATACTACCTCTGTTGTTAATACTACTTTGCCTTTTATATATATATCTATTTTTTCAGCTATAAGTATTTTCTTGCTCCTTTCTACTTGTCTCAATATTTTGATTTTATCTCAGTCAACTTTCACATTGCTGTTATAAATTTTTTTTTTGGTGCTCAGTTATTCTTTCTCTTATGTTCTGGGTGGTGGCTCTTAAGTAAAATTCCTGTTTCTTTTCCTCTATCTTATAAACAGGAATTTCATATATCCAGTTTTCTGTAACTTTTTACTTGTCTTTACTATTCCTTAATGCAGTAAAGATTGTTGTGTTCCTTTTACAGTCAGTTCTGCTTAATTGGGACTAATCCATTTTGGCCCAATTAAATGAACTAATAATAAATTCTAAAATAAAATATGTAATATGTAGATAAATAAATAAGTAGTAAACCAACCCCCTCAAGAGAACTTTAATATAACTGTCTGGAGAATTAATCCGCTCTTTGGCCTCAGTGGTCTAGCAGTATGACGTTGGGACGTTAGCCCAAAGGTCTCCGGTTCAATCCCGGGCCGAGGCAGATTTTTACTTCAGATAATTTAGTTAAAAATTCTAGTTTAATTATTAATTAATAGATTTCGGATAAATTAGTTAAAAATCCTAGTTCAATTATTAATTAATAGATATGCCACTCATTGATTTAATAAAATATTAATTATTCTAATTATGAGATGATAATAATTCTAATTATGAGATGGGTGTAAGCACCACACATTGATTTAATAAAATAATAAATATTCTAATTACGAGATGGCGCTAAAATTAGTCTAAATTCGTTCAAATCATTAAAATTACTGTTAAAGTTTCAAGGGATATAATTTGGATTCAAAATCATTAAAATCCGTTATAGAATCAAGGGATTAATTAAGGCAGATTATCAAGGATTATTTGGATAAATAAGTAGGTAAAAAATAATAATTAGGTACCTATTTTATGTTTTATTAAACTAAAATACAGAAAATATTTGTACTATAAATAGTGAAGAAAAAATAATACATACATAATAAATTTTACAATTTCAAATTTTAATTCTGCAAAAATGCATCAAGTATAGTCTGTCTTTTGATTTTGGTACACTGATTATATTAGCAAATCTACTATGGCTTTTATTAAATGGCTGGCTTTTAATTTTATCCAACAAAGCAATTTTACTTGAAAGTGCAAAATTGTTTCTTGGCATCTTGGTATAAACTATTAAACAATTGCTTATACTTATATTTCTAATTCAAAGACTGCACAGCAGTCTTTGAATTATAAATATAAGTATTTAACTGTAAAATAAGTATTGAATTAGAAATATAAGTAAGAATATAACCTGAGGATGGCATAATTGCCAAAAACGTTTGTAACGTTTAATAAAAATTAATCTTAATTGCTAATAGTGCTGTGCAGTCTTTGAATTGGCATCTTAGCAAAGATATTATAAAATTCCCTTTTAAAATATTATTAAATCTGAATTGTTAGGTTCAGTTATTATTAATTACAATTCCTTCAAAAATTTCTTTTCCTTTTTTATTCCTTTATGAAGATAAAAGTCCCCTGAACAAAATGAAGAAATTTGGCTGAAATTTTCAGAAATTATGTATAAAAACCACAAATTGCATAATTTTTGTTGAATGATGTTATTGTACATCATGTAATTATTAAAAGGATTATGCAAATTCATTGAAATATTGTCATTTTTATTAATATTTCATATTTATTAATTTGTTCTTACTTTTTTTATTTATATGAAAAAACCCTAACATATATGAAAATGGTCTCATCTCGTACATAAACAGCTATAATACATTTTCTCTAATTAGATTGCAGATGGTTTATTGTAATACTGCATCCAGTATTACAATAAACCAGTATATCCATGTGCAAAGAAGGCTTGGCTGCAATTTCTTGGAAAGTGATTGGCTGCTGTAAAGCAATAAGTGTCATTCCCCTTTAAACGGCCTGCAGATGTTTGTTTTATTTTTGCAATTTTCCTAAATTTTGGTGAAATTGTAATAAAAAATGAACAATTAAAACATATTTTAGCTTATTTTAATGGAATTAACCAATATTTTTCTGTTATCTACAATATTTTTTTAATTTTCAGCATTTCATAACTCATTTTATGAAAAATTCAATTTTCTTCTAAAATTTCAAAAATATTTTTTATTGAATCACATAATTGGAATAACTTTGATAGATTAGACTATAAAATTGACAGGATTGGATAAAAAAAATCCAAATTCTGTTGAGTCATTCAAATATAAATAATGTTTATTCACATGTAATTTAGAAAAATATTTCAGCAACTAAAAAAATGTCAAATTATAAGCTGCGATAATCTAGGTATTCCTGTATTTTCAATGAATATGCAGAAAGAAAATTGATTTGCAGAAGCTGGATTAATAAAACTAGGATTGAATTTTTTACTCATTTTTTTGTTTTTTGTCATTTTTTTTTTTGTTCCATTTCCTTGTTTTCTATACACAGTGGTATTATTCAGCGGGTTTGTATCAGTTAAAATATGGATAGCATAAAAAGGAAATTAGTGTGAAATATAAATTTTATTCATGAGTGTTTACTTATTTCAACAGTATTTTTTTAATGATATACTAAATCTGTCGAATAACTTGAACTAATGGTGGGCCCTTGAATATATGCTAGTACAGTATGCATACATCTTTCATAATAGTGTATTAATCAGTAACAGGTACAATATTTTATAAAACAGTCAGTTATTTTAAGGGCCTCTTTGAGCAGATAGGAATTCCCCAATCATGTCCAACTCAAAGGAAAAACTAAAGCCTCGATATATTGTAATTAGTGACTAATGTCAAAAGGTCAAAATTCAGCACTACAAGCAAGTAACTTATACAGTCTGTAAAACGTTTTACAGAAATAAACCTGTATAAGTTACTTGCTTGTAGTGCTGATTTTTCGATTTTTTGAGATTTGAGAGAAGAAAGCAAGTTATGTTTAGTTATAGATTAGTGACTAATGACAACTCAGCTTCTTATTTTTACAAAAAACACTAACATTTTGTTAATATTATTCTATTATCTATAATTCTTAATTAAATATAAAAATATTTTGTAAATTTCTTCAAGATCCCCCAACATCAAATTTAAGCAAACCAGTTGTTAAATACTGTAATTTGAATATCACCACACTCTATACACATCAACAGCAGTGAATGGGTTAATAAATTATTATTTTAGTATTTTATTATTATTTTTTTTGATGTGTAATAAATTCTTAATACTTTAGACAATTATTTTTTATTTCTCTAAAATTATTCATTGAAATTTTTGATAGTGATATTTAAGTTTCAATATTTTTCATACAAGTATCGGCTAACATTGATTCTTAAAAGTATCAAACAACATCAAATATTGATATTTTTCAGAAATGTTATATCTCTAGTAGGGGTATAATTTACAAAACTGTTTATATCAATCTATAATCCATTTTATTGGTGTTTTTTAGTGGTATTATATTTGAAATTCAACTTTTGCATGGATTAATAAAATAGTTTATTGACTGATTTCTATAATTTTTTATTTATATACAAGCAATTATATTAAAAACTTTTCTTTTTATTAAATATTAATGGATGCATTAAAAAATTTCTCTAGCAGACCAGAACCTTTAATTTCCCTTTAATTTGATATGTGTATCCCAAGGAAGTGTTTATTCATAAACTGAAGAATTTTCTAGCAAGAAAAAGTTAAAGCTTATTCATAAAAAAAAAATTTGAAGGAAATGCTTTTACTTGAAGCAAGTGCTTTTACTTTGTACTTTTGTATATAAGCATTTGCTTCAATTTTATTCATTTGACCCATTTTGTTAGTTATGGAATGGTAGATACAAACATATGCAGGGTATTGATATGTTATAGGGGGATAGGTAATAAAATTGATTTTATGTTATAGCAAATATATGTTAAGTGAGTATGCATTAAGTGGCATTTTAATAGAAATTTTAGAAATATGGACATTTATAATGTTTGCCATTATTTTACTGTAATTGAGTTTACTTTCATCAACATTATTTGACTATCAAAAATGTAATTATAATTTATAAGTCTATAGTATTCCTAAATTGAATACTCATAAGTTTAATAGTTTATGATGATTATGGATAATTAAATCTTATAATTAATACTGGATAAATTATTTTATATAGGTGATTCAATATCAGACAATAAAATATGAAATCCAAGCATTATCACCTCTTTCCAAACATAGGTTGAGTGAGTATATATCTGTTTATAAATTTGCATTTTTGAATCATAATTTTAGAAATATTTGAAAAACTATTGAAAACACAAAGTTTGATTCATTTTAATTAGATGCAAAAAAGTTCCATTGGAACATATAAAAGAAGAATATGATTAATATGGTGCAGTTATTAAATATTGAAAAGTAAAGAACAAGGAGTTCCTTAAGTACAAGGTAGTCATAATTAAATTTCCCTTATTCAGATATCTCTGGATAATTATGTAGTTACCCTAAAACTTGACAACTGATAAAAGAAGAGACACAGAAGAGAATGGTAAGAAGAAAAAATTTTATGTATTTACCACAAAGGAAGAAAATGTATTGTGACTGATTCTTCACTATAACATAGCTTCAAATCAGATTTTTGGTTATAGGACTATTTTAAAAAATAAATAAAATATGAAAACCTGCTAAATTTAAAAAACACTAGCACCATATACTATTTTAGAAATATTACCATATGTTATTAGTGAAAAAAATTTTCTCAGTTTTTAGCAAATTTTAATTGCTGATAGAAATCTTGTAAAGAATTGCTTTATGGACCAGTAGTAATCTTTTTCTCATTGTGAAAATATTAAATTTTTTCCTACCATTTTTTTCTGATGTAGAGATCTCTGAATAGGGTAAGTTTAATTATAATATTTACAAAAATTATTGCTTATATATATATATATATAAAGCTGATGATAAAAAAAAATGAATATTGAAAATGGGAGGTTACAAAATTTATTTTACTTTGATTTTAATTTCATCAAAAATGCAATAAATCTTATTAATAAAATAAAAGTTTTAATTTTGGTTATAATTTAGCAAATTATCTTTTATAAAAGCATATTGTATCTAAAAAGCAATAATACAACTTGTACAACTTATCAACTAGTAACATCTTGCATGCATACTTAGTGATTAAGCTCATCTTATATATATAAGATGAGCTTATAAAATATATAGTTTTTGGATAAGCTGTTAAGAATTTTGTAATGATAAAACTAGTCCAATGAAATACTTTGAATTGGATTGATGCAATATTGATATAATGCATTCATATATGTTAGAAATCCTGCATCATAAAAAATAACAAAAAATATTTTAATATGCAAATTCTATTTAAATTTTTAAATTTGATAGTTTATATTCTGTTGTATATCTATTGACTTAAAAGCACAATAATTATTTAGGAAATAATATATATTTCTTATGAAAACTGACTAACTATTAGAAATAGAAGAAATAAAAATCAAAAACAAAAATAAAATTCTTTAAAAAGATAAAAATAATATATACTAGAAATTACCCGCTCATATAAATGAGCGGAAATATACTGTTGTGATCTAATCTTATAATACTTTATACAGTATAACAGCATATTGTGTAATAATAGCTTATCTTGCAAATTTATTTACTATATATTTTATTAAGCATTAGTTCAAATGTGTAGTAATTGCACGGGGGCCCGTGGAGGTTGCACCTCACGGGCGCCGTGCCCCCGACGGCCCCACTCCACGGGTGGCCCCGCGGGGCCCCCACCCTTCAATGGGCCCCAGGCCCGTCGGACCCATTGGGTTTCATCTCCCCGGTGGGCCCACAGCCCGTAAGGATATGAAACCCCAGGGGGGCCCCGTGGGGTGGGGCTGCACCACCAGGGATCAAGAGGCCCCCATCGGGTGGGGGCCCACCCCCAACGGGCCCTGGACCTTGGGGCTCGGTTTCATCTCTTCGGTGGGCTGCACCCAGTTTTATCTCCCCATGGCACCGGGGTCCCCGTGGGGTGGGGCTGCACCCCCGTGAAGGGGTAGTTTACAGCATGATGAATGGTTATAATTTCTTTGTGTGATAAAATATAAGCAAATTTCATTTGAGATATGTAATATATCACCATCGTAATTATGGATGTAGAACAGGCTTAACTGCAAATTCAACATAAAATTTCCTTTAAAATAAAACATCCAATGAAAAGGTTAGCTAAACAGTATCCTGTATCATAATCAGTAATAATTCTTTTAGCTAAGTAATTCTGTAAAAATCCAATAACAGTAATGCAGGTAAGTTATCTGTTGCCCCCTTTTTGACACTTAGCGCCATCTATTGATATTTATTGTCATAAAATAAAAATTCGGCCCCTAGGGCCCTAAAAAAATGGCCAAAAAAAAAAAAGATCTGTTGTCGCAGACATCCGAAAATTATACCTTTCTAACGATATCCTATTTATAGAAATCGGTACAGTGGTTCGTCCGAAAAAGGGACTCCAGCCAGCCACGTTTGACTAATTAAAATATAGAAGATTAAATTGCTAAGAAGAAAAATAATTCCACTCATCTGTATTGCAATATACATAGGTGGCCCCTCTAAGATTATAGAAAGCGGTTGTACTAAAAAAAATACGATCTATCTGAAGTCTATCGGCCATCGACGCCATATTTGAGCATCATATTCACATGGCCCAGTTCGTACATCCGACTATAAACTTTTTGATCATTCATTCATTAGAAAGTTAAATTTGAGATTTTTTAATACAATAGAACTGCGATCGCAAGTTTAATCACATGTCAATGGGGGGCAAATTCTAATGAATGAATGATCAGAAATCGAAAAAGAAAGTTAATAGTACTAACTGGACCACGTGGCACGCAATGCTGCTGAAACATTGCGTCGAGCACGTGGACTCGAGGTACAATTTTTACCTATTTTAAATCAATATATATATTTATTATTAATAATTTTTTTGAGTTTCAGCTCTTTGTATGTCTTAGGATACCACTTAGGTATATCATCAAAATCATGAGTTAAATTAATTAAAAACACAGTGGCGGGTGTATAATGATTAATCTATTAATTTTATTTGAACTACCAATCACAATCGAATATGTAATGCCGGTGTTTAACTATAGTATATTTGAATAAATATTGAATTTACCAACTTGAAAAAAACACCTCTGAAATATCACTTGAAATCCTGCTTGAAATACACCTCCAAATTCGTGTAGGAGAATCATAAAATGTTGTCCGTTATTACGTTACAGCGCCCTCTGCATAATTTGTCTTTTTTGAGGAACTATAATTTAAATTTAATTTTTATAAATTATTAATAACAACAAATAATATTGGCTGATAAATACATCGGAAAATTAGACCTTTCTAACGATACCTTAGTTATAAAAATCGATACAGTGGTTCGTCCAAAAAAGGGACATCAGCCAACCACGTTTGACTAATAATATATATGATTTTAACTTAAATAAAAGCAATATATGATATATTAGTATTTCAAATACATATAAGGGCACTTCATAGTAATAATAGATCATGTTTATTATGACTTCATATCTAAAGTCTTCTGAAATAAAGGTAGGATGTTGAAAATATGATTTACAAGTTCAAATTGACTACATATTTGGCAGTACAGAAATTCTATTGCCAAATATAATTTATATTAAATAAAGGATTGTAGAAATTTAGGGATTGCAACATCAGTCATAAAATTAATATCTAAGATTGTTATTTTGCAGTTACCAAGAAACATTTAAGATTGGTTCCATCACAATTGGATCAATAATTTGGAATTGGGAAAAAAATTGTTTTTCAATCAATAAAACACTATTCAGGCAGAAAATAATTTTAATCATCATAAATTATAAAAAACATGAAATGTTTTCATCTTAAGACAGCCATCTTCAGCAAATTACAAAAACAAGTTAAAACACATTTGAGATACAGGTAACATTCAAATACAAAGAGTTATAGAAGTTTTGAGTTTATTATTATTATGTTTTAAATTGCTTCTAGAACTCTTGTATTTGAATATATTCTGATTTCAAACATGTTAAACTTATTTTTATAATTTGCTGAAGATAGCAACTTTAAACTGAAAATATTTCAAATTTTTATAATTCTTGATTGATTGAAAGAATTATGTCAAAAATAGATTGTACCATAAGTTGAACTTCAATTTTCCAGCACACACTATTCCAGCATTGCCAGATTAGCTGTTTTGCCGGACCAACAGAGGTCACATAATAATTCATCAATACCAATTATACTCTTTCCATGTTTTTAAGACATGACTGATCACTATAAACTTAAACATATATAATAAAATTTGATTATTTGAAGTGTGAGACTCATTATAATGAAATTATTACAGCAGCTAGTTATAGACATTATTCATTATAATTAAGAATGAAAAAATGTGCACATACTAAAAATGATTTTGTTCATATTTTTGTGTGCTATATATCCCTTAATTTCTTCCTTTTTTATTTTATTTTTGATATCCTGCAATATGAAAAAAGATTCTGAATTTTTAATAAAGTATTTATAAAAATATTTTTTTAGCTCAAATATAAAAAATAGTTAAAAAATAGAAATGACACATATTTGAACTTTGAAATAATTGTAATTTGTACAGCAATATTATCTACCAGAAATCTGTCATTTTGTTTACATTTTTAATATTACTAAATGCTGTGTACAGAAATCTGCCTTCAGTACTTATCATTACATGCATTTATTGTCGATATTATTAAGAAGATCAATCGTGGATGACCTGGATACTGCTGAGTCCTACTACTCCTTAAACCTCTACTCTGGTTTATCCGTGTTTCAACATCCAATGTGCAGTGATAGCATCACACCTGTATGAGATTACATTTGATTAATATGCTTGCGTAGAACATAAACATCCGGATCCGGTGGCTGATTGTTTTCACATTCCCTGTTTCTCCTATATCACTTTACCATAGGCCTTCAAGTTTTGATTTTTAGCGTTTTTAATATAAAATTTAATTATCATATCATAGATGCAAATCTAAGGAACGTACATATTAAAAAGACATCGTATTAAAGTAGAAATGATTCCATGATTTCGTTATTCGAGCGCTCTATGTCATTCTGGTGATATGAATGATGGGGAAAAATTCGCACGGTGCAATTTTTTCAATTAAGTCAAATTCGAAATAAAATTTAAGTCAAATCACTACTGAAGCTGATAGATTTACGGGACTGAGCTGGTAGATTTGACTTAAATAAAATTTAAGTGAGATCTACCAGTTCGATCCCGTTTTACTATCGTACACCCCATTTCTAACACCTCTGTCGGGAATCGAGGCGGTACGTACGTGTTAAGATGGGTTCACACTACGACCGACTCGACCGACTTGAACGATTCTACGTTACGTTTTCATAGCAACAACAGTCAGCGGTGTAATGTGATTGGTCTGGCTCGAATCAGTCAGTCGGTCGGTCGAGTCGGTGAAGTCGGTCGTAGTGTGAACCCACCTTTACTATGGCCGAATGATATTGAATAGTTGTGGGTCAGTGGCATAAGGAATTCAGAACCCGGGAGAATTAAAACACACGAAAGATACGATAAACAAAATAAGAAAAAGTTTATTATATAAAAATACTGCACTAAAAATGCAAAAAATGGGAGCGAAGCCGACGCTTTAAATATAATATCGTTGATTGTAGTTATAGAGAGGAGGCGATCTGCGTCCAACCCGCACGTACAATACATACGTTATAAAATAATATTTCACTTGTTACGGCGTAGCGATTATTGGTTGCGAAGCAAAGAGCCGGCGGACAGATAACTGTTGTCTGTGTCTGCTTAAAGCGGATTCCCACTTGGGGTGTAGTCTGCAGCAAACGGAGAAAGGAGCTCGTTTCCATAGCAACGGAACCTGACCTTGCGGCCATTTGTTAGAAACGTAGGCGTTGCTAGCTCCCAACATCTGCGCTTCTATACAGCGACTAGTTGTAGATACTAGCCAATCAGAGAAGTGATTAGTATTAAACGAATTATACAATGGCGGTCATTGGTGGTTGACGTATTCCTATTCTTACCGACTATTGGCTGATGTCGTCAATTGTTTACTTAATTGTCAATTGTTTATATAATTATTAGTATTTAAAATTATGATAAAGTTTTATATATGATTTACCGGTAATAAGACGTTTTAGAGATCACCTGTCTGATTTTTGTAATTTAAATGGACAAACGTCAATCAGTTGTTGTCTTTAATTTCAAGATTTTAAAATTTAAATTCATGACCGTCCGTTTCGGGCGGCATGTGACCCGCGGGACGCAGGTTGAGTATGGCGGGAGTAGAGCCTTACACTCATTCTACAACTATATTATTTAGTACTGTATTTCTTGAGTCTAAATGTGCTCCCTAGTCGCTGTTCATACAGCAGCATAACTATTTCTCAACTGATAACTAGGCCTATAACCCTATAGCTAGCTACTAACATAACTACAAATGTTATGGGGCCGTAGTTATGCTATTTTTCTTTTGACAACTTTTCTTACCAAATATTTTAGCAAATAAAATACTTTGAAAATTTTTATAATTTTTAAAATTAAAATTTATTATTAAAATAAATAGTCGGTTTAAGTTAGCAACTCTGATGCTTTAATGCATTAATAATCAAAAGGGTTACTGATAACCGATAAGTGACGATAAGATATATTTAAACGCGATAATTTGGCTGTTGCTTTGTGTATGAAATAGATTAATCTGCTTGAAAATTATTATTGTGTAAAATATGGTATAATGCATTATTGATTATAAGTTAATTCATTAGATCAGAATCTGAACTTGAACTTCAAATTCTTATTTATACATCTTCAAGTACAGAGATTTATTTTAATCAAAATTTTGAAATGATTTATCAGGTATTTCCTTTATGTTCCAGAAAATATATCTTCAATAAGTTTGAATAGATCTACAAACTAAATTATATGCGAAGATTAACGATCCAGTGAAAGATTATTTCAGTTTGAAGTACAGTACTATATTATGTTTATTAGTCGCAACAATAATATTATAGGCGATGTATATTATAAAACAGTATAAGAATTTTAATTATTAGTATTTAAAATTATGATAAAGTTTTATATATGATTTACCGGTAATAAGAAGTTTAGAGATCACCTGTCTGATTTTTGTAATTTAAATGAACAAAATATGATAGTTATCATTATCAACAGGTTAATTTTATTAATTTTAATAGTTAATAATTAAGTAGATTCTTACCAGGGCCGGAGGAAGGGTCGTCAGCGCCCTTATGCAAAATAGTAATTTGCGCCCTTCCTCCCTCAAACAAAAAGAAAGCAAATTTTAGGTGATTTTATTCCGTTTATATATATATATATACTGTATATACGGACTGTCCCGTTTTCGCATCACATAGCATGTGATGTGAAAACCGATCTTGTAAATCCAGCGTAAGACTTAACTGAGAATAAATATCATAAGAGAAAAACAAACCGTAGGAAATTAAAATTGACAAATCGCATTTCAGGAAGTGATTGTTTATTTTAATATGTTTATATTTCTTTATTTTGCAGAAATAATGAATCAATTCACATTAATTAATATTCGAAATATAATAAAAATGATTACTGTCATACCTTTCTTGCCTTCCTTACTGCCTTCCGCCGGCCCTGATTCTTACGATTTCAATTTTTATCGTAAATAAAGTTAACAAAATTTATTTTCATTATATAGTTATAAAAATTATTTTATAATTTAAAATGTAATGAAAAAAAAATAAATGTAAAAAAATGTAAAAATGTAAAAAAAAAAATTAAATTCTACGAAAATTAATGCATATGGTTTCGAAAAGTTAAAAAGCTTTTAATGCACTAAAATATCTGAATACATTTATTTTCTTGGGTAAACAATTATTGTATAAAATTTATTCACGTTTATCTCAAAACCTTTTAAAAATTTTAAAATAAACTTATCTTAAATTTTTTATTCATTATTTCATATTATTTACAATGATTCTATTAATCTAATATTTCATAACGTTATGGTGTGTTATTAAAGATACTTTTAATCCTTTGCCTCTGTTATTTAATTTCATTTTAGTAAAAATGTTATAATCTATAAAATTTTTCAATTAAAGCAAATTTTAACAGACTTTCTATGAACAAGTCTTGATGAGACATTAAAAAACTCTTCCTGAATCTTAATATTGAATTTATATGTAGAATAATGTGTGCAAACATTCTTTTTCTTAGAGCTTAACATCTGAAAAAACTACTGAAAATATAAAAATTTTTGTTTGTTTCAAAAAAGCCATTTACATTATTACGAGGAAAAATGAAACGAATGTATTGAAAAATACCATGAATTATATAAATGCAATTTACGATAATATACATAGCAGGGCCGTCGAGAGAGGTTGACATCCGAGACTTTTGTCACGGAGCCCGGCGTCGAATTTGCATTATTACGAGGAAAAATGAAACGAATATATTGAAAAATACCATGAATTATATAAATGCAATTTACGATGATATACACAGCAGGGCCGTCGAGAGAGGTTGACATCCGAGACTTTTGTCACGGAGCCCGGCGTCGAATAGGGCCCGACCGTCGGGCTCTGATGTGTCACATAATGTGTCCGATAATTCGCAGGGCTCCGCCAGAATGCACTTTCTACCATCCGAAGAGGTCGTGATAAAATAAACTATTTTATATATAACATGATATGTAATGTATCGAATTTTAAATTTATTGTTTAATATTTTATCTGATTTTTTTTATTAAATCAAAGTGATGCACATTTTAAGTGAGGTCCGGACCACAAACTTGTCACAGGTCCGAAAATTTCTCTCGACGGCCCTGATACACAGTACAAGAAATGTATGAATCATACTATCACCATATGCACATTTCTTACGTCATAATTTTCTTTTATTAATTAACGCATAACTTAAAAGTATTCGGAAAATATTTCTAATTTATATAAAACGTTTTGCGATTGTCAATTCCTAATACAGATATCTCTCCTATAACACGGTTTCACTCCAACAGATCTGATAATTGCGGATACCTTCATATAACACGGTACTTCTACAACACGGTTTTTACTTAACACATTTAGAAAATTATATTTACTCTCCTACAACACAAAACGTTTTCTTTAATTTTTGTAAATCCATACTAGGGACACACAATACACACAAAATGTAATCATTGGTAAATACTTTGCTAAAATTAGTCATATTTTGCTAGTTTGTCGTGAGAGGACGATACGCTGTCTATTTTCGATTTTGATTTGAAATTGAACTGATTTTGTGATTGCATTAATTGTCGACATTTGAGTAATTTGTGTTACAAACGTCAGTTCTTGGATAAAAAGTAAGTTTTTATTCTTCAAAAGAGGAATGTGAAAGAGAAGAAAAACATTTTATTCGTAAATTTTTTGGGAGTATATGCTAACGAACGATTGTTTTCTAGCGGTTTAGATTACAGATTTTGTAAAGACAGCAGAAGATACACAAACTTTAAATGTGGAAAAAAGTTCAGAAAGTGAAGTTGATATTGTTAAAAAAAAAACGTTCTTAAATTTTAATGAACAGCGGTAAAGAAGATATAATTATTAAATGAATGTTATACATGTATATTATTTTTTTAGGATCTTACATACATATTTTTTCTTTCTTTATGTTTTGTGTTATTAATATTCTTAAATAAAAATTAGATTTCTTATGTGGAATTAAATAAAGTTATTTGTTTTTAATTGGTTTTGTCCGTATGTGGAATTAAAGAAAGTTATTTAGTTTTCATTGGGTTTGGAACGCATGTCTCCTTTTTGTATTGGGTCTTGCTCTCATATAACGGTTTCACACAACATGCTCTTTCAGGAACCTATCTAGCTTGTTATAGGAAGGATACCTGTATCCCATAAATTATACTTATTATTTGCTTATATGAAAAGTCTCCTTTTTGTATTGGGTCTGGTTCTCATATAACGGTTTCACACAACATGCTGTTTCAGGAACCTATCTACCTTGTTATAGGAAGGATACCTGTATCCCATAAATTATACTTATTATTTGCTTATATGAAAAAGAATACAGGACACATAAGATAAGAGTACAGTATACAATATAACATAACATATTCTATGAAGAACATAAGATAACATTAATATAACAAAATATTCTATGAATAATATGAAGGAAACCGTTTATTCATATTGAAAAAATAAAGAATTTTAACAGTGGCGCGTTATCCTATGGGCAAAAAGGGCAATTGCCTGGGGCCTCCATCAACAGGAGGCCCCAAAGTCCCCAAATCAATATTCTATAAACTTATTTTTGTAGTAAAAAAATCGGAAATTAAATCCATTTTTTTTAGGAACCTATCTACTGTGTTATAGGAGGGATACCTGTATTACAGGGTAAACTAGGATTGGCTGCAATTTCTTAGGAGTGAATTAGGGATATCTGTATTGGATGGGTTGCTACAATAAACCATCTGCAGTCCAATTAGAACAACATAAAGAATATCTTTTTTTTGTATTGATTCCAAGTCTCATATAACACAATTTCACACAACACGGTGTTTTTTAGGAACCTATCTACCTTGTTAGAGGAGGGATATTTGTATCTGTACATTTAGTTTAAAATATGAAAATATTTAATATATGAATTCTTATATAAATATTTCTGATGACGACCACCAAATATACGTCTCTCCCATGTAAACCTGAAATCATTAGTGAGGATACTAAAACAATCCAGCCACAAGACACAAATCAACTGACTTGTCAGTCTTCATTGAACAAAGACACAGAAGAAAGTAGACCAAACGAATCGATTCCTGATCTCCGAATTAGTGAGGAAACCCCATTTCGAATTTAAATGATCTTATTAAATTTTTGCATATATATTTTCTCTTTCTTTTTTTTTTTTATTATATGTACATGTATTCATTTATATATACAGGGTGTTCCTAAAGTCTGCCAACAAACTTTCAGGGCAGGTTCTACTTATGAAAATAAATAAAAAATGTTTAATGAACATACATAAAGAATATTATAGCTGGTTTATATGTGAGATGAAACCATTTTTGTATATACAGTCAAACCTCTCTAAGTGGATCGGTTTTAAACTGACAAAGGAATATCCACTTAACCAGTGTCAATAAATTAGCATGCATATATCATAGATACGACCCACCTTGGCAACGCGACGCATTGTGATACTTTGTGTACTCGATGGTGATTGGCTAGCTTTAAAGGGTTATAACTCAAAAACTCATAGATTATAGAAATGGTGTTTTCTATGTCAAGATTTTTATTATCTATAAATAAATAAAACATTGTGCGGTTGTCAAATTGGCAGCGGTGGCCGATTTTGCCAGCCACACAATGTAACTTTCGATGTTAAGTATGCATAGTATGTACTGTATAAATTTTCATGCCAATTAATAAAAGTTTGCATGGTATTGTATGTAATTTTAGCTTCATATTAGTTTGTTCTTAATTTTTTATTGTTTATGTAAACAAAATGCATTGTACACTATACTGGAATTACTTTTTGTAACAGAGGAATATATATCCTTATTTGCACTTCAATTCTTGAAAACTAAAAACTTGATTTTGAAAGCCAATTACACATCTTGTAGAGTTCTTAAAGGGCAACAATTTTTGTTTGTCTAATTACTTTTAGTTTTCAAGATATGAAAACAAATTTGAAAATGCTTGTAATTTTCAATCCTCTCAGCTCTGCATTGCAGTTAGCATTTCAGTTCTGTAATGGACAACTTTCATTATTGTCTGAAATTGTACATATCCCTGGCATAAACATTATTTAATGTTAAAAATTCTGATTCACTTAACTGATATTATCCATTTATACAGTATCCACTTAGAGAGGTTCAACTGTATTAGGATATTTTGATATAAATTTTAAAAATTTATAAAAAGTACTGCTTAAAATTGTACAAATGATGTAAGAACAATATAATAAATTTGAAGTATTAATAAAAACAATAATATTACATAACTCTTGAATTTTTTTATAAATTTCTGAAAACATCTTTTTCAGAAATTATTTATTTCTGAAAAAGATATTCTTCGAATTTCTTCTTTTATGGCCTGTTTTGTTCAGAAGAGAGATGGTTAAGATTTCATATATAGGGTTGTTTGAAAAGTAATTTCAGTTTTTTTGTGAAAATGAACGACAATTTTTTTATAGTATATAAATATTTTATTTAATTTTTTTTATAGTATATAAATATTTTATTTAATTATATATTGACCATTTGTCCAACACGTTTTGCCATCTTTCTGGTAGTAGCATGATTCCATGCTTATAGAATTTCTGATCTTTGCTTGCAAAAACTGAACCAAGTAATTTTTGACTCACCAGAAGCTGTAACAGATTCTGGTGAGTCATCAAACTTGGTATAAAGTTTGGCATTGTCATGGTGAAACACTATGTTTTTTCTGCTAATCAATTCTGGCCTCTTCTGTTTGATGGAATCACTCAATTTGTCCAATTGGTGGCAGTACACTTCCGAATTAATTGTGGAATTATATGGAAGAAGCTAAAAAAAAACAAATCCCTTGAAATCCCACCAAACAAAGAGCATTGCATTTTTTTTAATGAATATTAGGTTTCGGAGTGCTTTGATCTGGTTCATCTCTTCTGCTCCATGATTGCTTGCATTTAACTTTGTTGTAAACAATCCATTTTTCATCATCAGTTATGATCTGGTTCAGAAAGGTATCATTTTCTTCACACTTGAGCAGCAAATCACAGATGTCAATGCAATGGAGCAAATCTTTCTTTGAGCCATGTGGAATTCAAATATTGAGTTTTGAAATGAAACCAAGTCGATTCAACTGGTCGTGAACGATCAAATTCAAAAAATTCAATCTTGTAGCAATTTCTCATGTTGTTATTCAGCGGTTACTTCAACCAATACCTTTATTTTGACATCATCAGCTTTCAATTAATTTTCCAGCACATGGTGCATCTTTAATATCAAAATTGTCAGAATGAAGGTTTGCATACCAGTTTTGGCATTGGCGTTCTGTTAACACATCTTCTTCATACACTTCACATAACTTTTTTCTTGCTTGAACAGCATTCTTATTTTTTGGGAATAAAAAAACAAAACATGCCGAAAATCTCCATTTTTCATACTTATACTGTTTTGATTAATCTCTGTTTTATTTTCCATTTTAATGTGGCATTCAAAAAAAAAACTGCACAGAATCAAAAAAAAATTTTTTTATAAATAAACCTTGAAATGTCAGATGTCAAAATATATAATGACAATAAGGTTTAGAATGAAGTTGGCTGGTTAAAAATACAATTAACAACATTCATGGAAAAAAATAAAATTACTTTCCAAACAACCCAATAAATAGACCATGCTTTCCATGATCTAATATATGTAATGGAAAAGTTGTGAAAAATGCATAACCCATGTATAAGCCTACCCCTCGACTTTAGTGCTTAAAATTCAGTAAAAATTTGAAATCGATAAATTACATGATCTTTGATTTTTAGTTGCTGATATATTAATGCCATTTGCCAAAATAAATATTTTATAAAAACTTTAAACATATACATATAAAATTAATTATTATAATACAAACACCAATATACCGTGAGTTTTTCTTGAAACCGAACACACTGAATTTTGGCATCGAGCCAATTCAGATACATCTATCATGTCAGGAATTGGTTGCTACGAAAATTTATTTTATATTTTTAATTCCAACGATATTTATTTATTATTGCATCCAAGAAACAAAAAACGATTTAACACACAAGATTATCGGATTTTAATGCTGGTGTAATTACACATTTGAAAATAAATCGCTGAAAATTTACATGAAAAGATGTGCGGCAAACAGAAATTCTGTTGTTGCTATAGCGACAGCGTAGAAACGCAGACGTGCCGCAATTCGAACATTTTTAAAAATGCCGAAGCGTAGAAACACAAACGTGCCGCAATTCGAACATTTTAAAAATGTTCGAATTTGTAGCGAGCGATTCCTGATGTGATAGATGCATCCGAATTGGCTCGATGCCAAAATTCAGTGTGTTTGGTTTCAAGAAAAACTCATGGTATAAATTTAAAAGGTAAAATTTTGCTTTACCCGAAGTGATCGAGCGCATCGTGCCGCCAACTCCAACCTGCGCTTATATAAGTGCATCAGATAGGCGACACCGTGCTACCTGATGCGCTGCGACGCAGTAATTCTTGACAATAATCCAACTAAAGTGATCCAACGCAGCGCGCCTACATAAGATTCTTGGATTCTCCTCGAGAATTTCTGCGTCGTGACACATTAGGCAGCGCGGCGTTGCCTATCTGATGCATTATATAAAGCCAGGTTGGATTCAGCGGCGCGACGCACTCGATCGCAACAGGTAAAGTAAAATTTTATTTTACTCCGAAGCGAGATTGATGTCTGTGTATGACATTATCGTTAGGATGAGGTAACCTCAGAAAATATCAAGTTAATGATTAGTAATAAATTTTTATAATTTACATAAAAATATTTTCTTTTTATTGTTGTTATTGAATAATTGTTTTCTTTTCTAAAAAAAGTTTCATATTCACAATAAATTCCCATTAGAAAACGTCTGTCACACGACTCCCAAGAGACCATTCGAAGTTTCGTTTTCCCCTATAGTTGAGTTCGTATTCAAATCTTTGATCGTATTTTAAAATGAGTGGATCACCCTAATGATGATGTCATATACTGTTAGGATGATGTATACAATGTGATTTCTAGACGTTAAGCGTGCGATTTCAGAGTTTTGATTTTGCTTACGA
Source organism: Olivierus martensii (assembly GCA_000484575.1). Taxonomy (NCBI): domain Eukaryota; kingdom Metazoa; phylum Arthropoda; class Arachnida; order Scorpiones; family Buthidae; genus Olivierus; species Olivierus martensii. The sequence goes on from AYEL01062481.1 coordinate 73,902, forward strand.
TGATCTTTTTTGATAGACTAAAGTTATTTTTCAGTACAGATTTTAAATAATTATTACTTTTTCGTTATTTTAAACATTATTTTAGTTACTTTTTAATCTATTTTAATTAAATCATTGATGAATTAAATGTAATAAGTATTTATCGATTACTAGCGAATGGATTAAAACATTCTTAATTAATAATAATGAAAAATAAATAAATTTTTTTCACCCAAATATGAATCCTAGATAAGATTATCGATTGATTGTCGAATTTTCGCGTTGTGTCGTATCGGGCAGCACGGTGTCGCTTATCTGATTACGGTATATAGACACAGGTTGAAGTCAGCGGCGCGACGTGCTCAATCGCATCGAGGTAAGATAAAATTTTATCTGATATCGTATTAAATGAATTATTGCAAAATTTCCTTCCTGTTTTCAGGAGATGTTCAATAAATTGCTTTGCTTATTACTTCAATTTCTCCAGCCAAAAAAAGTTGATTTTTTTTATAATCCATGTATAAGTCGACCCCCACTTCAGAAATATTTTTTTTTTTGGGAAAAATCCTCGGCTTATACACGAGTATATACGGTATATAGATAATTGTAAACTGGCTGAATATTTCAAATAAACTTTGTGTCCAGATGAAGTATTGAGAATTTCTCTAGGTGAATTTTAAACTTCAGTATTTGAGATTGAAAAAGTATTTTTTTCATTTTTCTATATTTAATCAAGAAACTTTTTCAAAATTACAAATAATTTTCTTTTTAAGATGGCTTGTTGTATTATGAAATCTAATGAATTACTAATATTTATTATGAATAAATATTTTTTCAGGTGCTTCTTCATCAAAGAAAGAAAAAAAGAAGTTGCATCCTAATCGTCCCAGTCATAGTTGTAATTCTAAGAAAAGCAGAGTACGTCCTTCACAAGGAAGTGTAGGAAGTAATTCCAGTCAAGGTTCAACTGGACAGAGTAGTTTTGAAATTATTTGAACTAGAAAAAAAGAAATGATGAGACATTCCTATAATATGCTTATTATTCTTTTTTCTTGATCCAAATTTGCCCAGATGTTAAGTATGTTCCACTTACTAAAGAAGTGATGCTAATGATCTGTCATCAGGAACAGCACTTAAATTTCGTTTTGAAATATTTATATGGAGATCAAGATTTGAATGGTGTTGGCATAATGTTTGTAGCAAGTGAAAATAATTAACCTACCAGATAAGGAATAAAATTCAAGCAGAAAGAAAAATTGAATTCTCTCTTGCTTGTTTCTAAAGTACTGTCTATAACAGATGGCAGAATTGACTGTTTATCAATTTGACATCCTGGAGAAGTTATTTGGGTGGTCAGCACATCAAACTACAGTGTGTCTGTAGTTGTATTGTAATAAACCTTTAAAGGAATTACAAATTATGCATTCCAAGAAAGGATATCTCGCACATTAAACATCATGCAAAGTCAGTGCTATTTTTACTTAAGAATTTAGTTCTATATTTGATTGCACTGTATTATTTGAAAAAAGAATTTCCTTTATTTAAAAATCATTATAATATGTTTGTTGAAAGTAAGTTTAATTGCCATGCTTTCTGTAAAATTTATTTTATTTATTATTATTATTTTTTTTTTTTATATATATAAGGAATGTTATATATGAAATCAAGTTAAGATGTACTTGAATATCTATTGAATTTGAAATAATTTGCATCAATAAATATTGAATGCTAATCTTCTTTAGGTATGACACAAGAAAAATTAATTGGATGCAATTCATCCATTATTAATAACATATATATTTCTGATGAAATGATGTTATCTCATTTATTTCTGATTATAAAATTCTATAAGTAGTTCATATCGTTACCATGAGTGCACTTGTACCAAATTTGCAAGTGCAAAAACCCTTCTTCCTGGAAAATATTTACATTGTGGAATGCAATAAAAATCAGCACTGTTGACTTACATAGTCATTGATGATGTGAAATTTGTTTTATAGTGTAAATTTGTTTTTACTTTTTAATGATTTGTTTAAAGACAGTAAATGGATGTTTTTTCTTCCAGTATTATTACTGTCTTCCAACATCAAATGTAAAAATTAAATAAAACACAAATTAGATGAAATAATTCAATTTATTTACAGTATTTTTTTTTACATTTTGAACCAAAAAATATATATTTTTTATTGTTCAAAGGAGTAAAACTTTGTAAGAATATAGGTTGTTTTGACTGTACAGTCCAAAAAATAAAGTTTCAGAATACTGTATTAGCATATATTGAATGCATATGCAGCTAAAGTATACATTTTATACCTACAATGTCTATATAAAAATTTTCAAATTAATCATGAAATGATACAGGAATTTTTAAGTGATGAAATTTGTCAACATATAAACAGTTTTCAATATAGTTTATTAAAAAATTTGAAATTTACATCAATAGATCATGCAATATTTTTAATGAACTCTCAATCTAGCCAGACAGATACAGGTAATGTTTGACTTACAACCACTTGTACTTATGATAGCAATATCATTAATAAATTCTGTGATTGTTCAATGCAGCTGACAAAGGGTTTGAGTCCCTGATCAATAGTCTGATATATAAAAAGCATCCTTTTTATGTCTAGTTCTTGTATATTTGTGTGTTTATTAAGTTTATGATTAAGCAGAGGAGGAGGATGATAAATATTGATAGTGGACAATTCATAAATTTTAAACATTTCTGATGGGTTTCAAACCAAACCTTGCTGTCATAATTCAAGGACTGCCTGTATATGGATTTATCTAAAACCAAAATCTTGTGTATATATATATATATGCAATAGAACCTCTCTAACTGGATCCCAGATAATTGGATAATCTGGTTAAGTGAATCAAATTCTCATAGTCCTGTTTTGATTCCATAGGGTTTAATGTTTAAGGAATCTGGATAAGTGGATACTGCATAAATGGATAATATCGGTTAAGTGAATCAGAATTTTTAACATTATTTAATGTTTATGCCAGGGATATGTATAATTTCAGACAATAAAATGGAAGTGGACCGTTACTGATGCGACAGCAAGTGATGAACTTATTCTTAGTGATCTGGAATTGGATTTTGAAAGCTACATTGCTATTGATGAAGATTTTAGAAATAGATGAGGAATAGCCACTGCTGCCACCATCAACAGGGCTGGCTTAACCCGGTAAGCAGACAATGCACCGCATCAGGATGCCTTTGGAAAGAGGGTGCCAAAAGTATCATTTTCTTAATATTGTAAGGGCTCTGAGTAAATGTTATAAGAAAGCTGCATCAGGGCATTAGGACCCCTAGAGCTGTTCATCAAACACTGATTTTGAAGAAACAGAGAAAGATGAAGAAATGACTGAACAGGAACTGCTATCTTCATTAATGGACACTATGAAAGCATTGGATACAGTGTTACATTATTTAGAAACAAATGGTTCTGATTCATACAAAACCTTTTATAAATTTAAAGTAAAACATATTTGAGATTTTAAAAAAAATTTAACTGAAAAATCAATTGCCGATTATTTAGATTTTTCAAATGTAGATTTTTTTATGCATGTACTGTATTTATTCATAGATAATAAAAATCTTGTCATAGATTATAGAAATGGTATGTGCATGCTAATTTATTGACACCAGTTAAATGGATATTCCCTTGTCAGTCCAAAGCCGATCCACTTAGAGAGGTTCAACTGTATGTATATATATATTTTGAAATAATTCGATTTTGAAATAAAAACATTTCAAAATAGAAACCATCCCCGTAAACGGGGCATTATAGTTGTCAATCTTTAAATTCTATATCCCATTACACATGGTTAGATTATACCGGAGCAGGGCAGCCGAGAGGGGGTGAAATCCATTACTTTTGTCACGGGCACTGCATCGAAAAGGGCCCGACCGTCGGGCCTGAAGTGTCACATAACGTGTTCGATAGTTCGCAGGCTGCCGACAGAGCACTCAAAGCAGTCGTTCAAAAATAAACTTTTTTATGTATAACATAGTGTGTATATTGTATGGAATTTTGAATTTATTGCTAGCATTTTTAAAATTAATGCTTAATGTTTTATATGGCTTTTTTATTAAACCAAAGTGATGTTTTATATAACTATTTTAAGTGGGGCCCGGACCACAGACTTGTCACGGACCCGAAAATTTCTCTCGGCGGCCTTCTCAAAGCAGTCGTTCAAAAATAAACTTTTTTATGTATAACATAGTGTGTATATTGTATGGAATTTTGAATTTATTGCTAGCATTTTTAAAATTAATGCTTAATGTTTTATATGGCTTTTTTATTAAACCAAAGTGATGTTTTATATAACTATTTTAAGTGGGGCCCGGACCACAGACTTGTCACGGACCCGAAAATTTCTCTCGGCGGCCTTGTACCGGAGGCATGGAATTTCCCTCGAAGAAAAATTCAACTCTGTACATGAGGCCCTCCAAATTCAAATTTGCCCAGGGCCCCATGAAGCCATAACGCGCCGCTAAATTTTAATGCTTTAATTTCAATAAATTTCTTGACAAACTCGATTATTTTCTATATATTAAACTCGATTTATTTTCTAGTAAAAATAGAAATTCACAGATATTCTATATCTGTGAATTTCTATTTTTACTGAAAGAAATTGAGAGTAAATGCGGTGGTTTAACCTTTTGAAAAATAAAAGATAAGTTCACTACTATCAAGTTTGAATGAATTCATCTTTCTCTGAGATTAGACAATGGAAGAATACTGTATTGTCCTCAGTTGGGTGCATATGCAGACATTATTAGTTATTACACTTTATTTATTTTTTTACTTTATAAAGTGTAAAAATATACACTTTATATTTATTAATACAACTAATAAATATAATTGTATAAATAAATATTTACAATCTATAAATTAAGTAATTAAAATATTTAAATTACTATACTTAAATTCATCAGGAACTGAATGTCCCCAACATTCAGTACCCAGCGAATGTTTGTGGAGGGTGCTGATTATTGCCAACTATTATTACAATATAAGTTTAGAAATAATATTCCATATTAAAATTTCTTATAATCTGTATCCTTATTATTCTCATGAAAATCAATGATAATAGTCATAATTGATACTAAATAAGGGTTTTATAGCCTTCAATATCTCCCATGTAAAGCATATAGCCTAAAGAGCTGAAAGATAAACTGTTAAAAACTGTAATCGCTGAATTCACATACTGAATTTATACAACAACAAAGGGAAGGAATTAGTATTCATATCTAACAAGGAGAGGGCGCGAGGGCCGGAAAACGGAATGAAACGAAATTTATTTCTGACAAACTTCAATAATTATTTGATATGTAAACTTTGTAGACAAAAAATTAATTATAAATTAATCATTTATAGGATTTATTGAAGTGACTGGTAAAGGACTAGCAAATACGCTTTTAAAAAGAATAGGTGACCTTGATTTAGATATGAATTGTAGAGGGCAAGCATACGATAACAGTAGCAATTATATATTTATAGACCATGGCAATATGAAAGGAAAATATAAAGGTGTACAATCTAGAATATTTAGTTTAAACCCTCATACAATTTATGTACCTTGCTTATCACATTCTTTCAATTTGTAATTTGTGATGCTGCTTCCAGTAGCATTCATTGTAAAAATTTTTTCGAAATATTCCAACGTTTATACTGTTTATTTTCTGCATCTACAAAAAGGTGGGAAATTATACAAAAGCATTTAAATATTACACTTAAACCATTACGTGATACTCGATGGGAAGCCGAAATAGACGCAGTTAGTATATGTTACCGGCAAAGTATGAAATGCAGGCAATATATAGAATGCCTGGCGTTTTTAGGCAAAGTATGAAACGATTAATATTATGTATACTTTGCTTAGGAGGCAAAGTATGAAACAATTAATATTATATATACTTTGCCTAGGCATTATATAGAATGACTAATGATATTTAGGCAAAGTACTCCCGCTCAGTGCCGGATCTAAGCCGATTGGACCAATTGCACCAATCTGGCCCCGCGTTGAGGCAAAATGATATCATGAAAAGACTAATAAACGAAGAATAATCGAAGATTTTAGATTTACTATTATGGCTGGGCTTTTATACCCCAACCTTCGAACATCTAATTTTTGTAGATCCGCAAAAAGAAAAAAATTAATTTACATTTAGAAAAACTGAATGTAAATGAATCGATTTTATTTTATCTCTTCGAACATGTGGAAAAAATTTTCTGTTTAAATTAATTAACATTACTTTTGCAGAATTCAATGTATTCTTATTTAATATTATGAAAATATTTTCTGAGTACTCAAATAAATTAATGACGGGTAAATTTTTCTTAATTAGAATTAAGCATGCTTACTATATATCGGGGGTGGCCAACTTGTTTGTCATTAAGATCGACATTATATGTTAACAATGAGTTCGCGATCTACCTTCGAAATTCTTCGTTTGATGGTCAGAGACTCACAAGGACAGGGCGCCAATTGATAGGAAGTTGGTGTGATACTGCTAACATGAATGCGTTGTAACACGAATAACTCGAGAATAAGGCCCCTGTTCGTTATACTAATTAACGACGAGTTGGCGTGGCAGCGCGGTTAAGCGGCAAATTGCCATGCGGTCGGCTCGAGTTCTATTCCGCTAGTTACATTTTTTTTGTTTATTCGTATTAACAGAAATATGAATTGAAAAGGTTAAAAACAGCATTAATTAAATATATTTTTCTGTTTGCCATTTTGCTTGAATGATGGTTGCAATAAGTTTCGGACCAGCGGTCAAGAGAGTAAGTTCCGTCGATTACCAGTACACTCAAGGGTATTTATTCTTTAAGTTTTTACTTTCTTAACTATAATTCGACGCCTAATACATCGTGGAAACGTATTCTGTAAGTTTCATAATCGTATCTTGTATTACTTTCAAGTTTTCTTTAATTTTAAAATACTGAAATCTCTCAATCATCGTGCTAGTTCTAAACTGAAACCGTTATTTTATTGTTTTATTGCATCAACCGTCCTGCTTTGTTTTTTACAACTTTACTGCCGACTTTCCCTTACCAAGCCTAAAGTTTTTGTTCTCTTTTTTTCTCTCCGTTTGATTCTATCGCCTGCTGCACATCTTCATATTTGATATTACTAGGAGCGAATTATTTTATGGAAAACTCATTTGTCATGGAAGGCGACGCTACTGCGAGAAATTTATGGAACCCATTATTCGCATTAATCGAGGCCTACCTGTATTCAAATATTAACTATTCAGTTCTGCCTAATATAGTTTTTAGGCATGCTTGTCATTCATCAGTCCATATAAAACAATTTGATTTGTAATCAATATTCATAAAAATTGATTTTGGGATTCTTTATAGAAATCTGTCAAATATTTTTTTGGAGCTCAAAATTGGATCATTATAACAGCTGAAGCACAATACATTTCTTGATTTAGCTCTCAAAATTCATATGAAAGACACACCAATCAATGGTTGTAAGTCAAGGATTTACAATATGCCCTTGACTTACAACCACTCATATTAAGACAGTGATTCATCGGTAAATTCTGTGATTGATCAATACCACACTTCATACTCAGTGGCGTTGAGAGAAATCCCAGGCCCCGGTACGAACAAGGTTTGGGCCCATATATATAGTAAATTCTTATTGTTAGGAAGCGGCCCAGGCCTTTCAATCTTCTACGGGTCCGTGGAATTTCTCCTCTTCCCCCTTGTCTCGGCACCACTGTTCATACATATGCCTACCAATCTATATGCAATGAACTGATGTATTGAAAGCATTATTTTTATGTTATATTCTTACAGTTTTGTGTTCATTATGTTCAATACAGTAGTGTATAATGTTCTAGTAATGATTAGTAGTGGGAAATTCATAAATTTTGGGCATTTTTGACTTTTCAATTCAACAGTTCGAATATATGTAGTCTTTGACTTACAACTATGGGGTTTGAATCATACCCCATTGTAAGTTGAGGAATACCTGTATTTGAAATATTATTTGATGTAAGTTCCAAAAATATTAAACTAATGATGTCATTTGCAACTTTGTTGGTGATGAAATAATTCTTTACAAATAATGTAAATATATACAGGGTGCGCCAGCTAAATCCGGACAAATTTCAAACTGAATTTCCCGCCATATTTTACGTCGGCGCTACGATGCTGCTGACATTTTAGTAAGCCAGACAGATGATGCGTTTAGGATAAGTACAAAATAGATAAGCCAGACAGACGATGCGTTTGAGGATAAGTACAAAATAGCTGATCTGAGTACAGACAATGCATTTGAGGATAAGTACAAAATAGCTGATCAGTTAAGATCGAGTGATTTGAGGATAAGTACAAAATAGCTGATTAGTTAAGATCGAGTGCAGAAATAGGTGATCAGTTAAGATCGAGTGCAGAATATAATCGGAGAGCAGCGATAATAGGAGGCCTTCGCGCTGGACGTTCATCTTCTGAAATAATTCGGTTCTTTAACTATCCAAGATGAACAGTTTATGATGTTGCTGCTAGATATGCGGCTTCAGAGAAGTCTGAAGAAGGTTCTGCCAACCCGGCAAGGAAGATTCATTCCAGGGGGAGATTGTCAAGGACACCGGAAGTTGTCCAAAGGACTCAAGAGTTCATCTCAGAGGACCCAGGGCAATCTCTCAGGCAGTTGGTAAAACCATTGGGTGTGAGTGAGGCCACAATGCGTCGAATTGCGGAAGAGTACCTACAGTACAAGTTCTACGTCATAAAAGTACGACAGATGCTGTCTGATGCTGCTAAAACAAAGAGTGCAACTTGCTTCTTCGTTCAATGAAGAACGAAGCTGCAGGACGCATCAGATTTTTTTCTGATGAGAAAATTTTTGCTGTTGATGCCAAAGTAAACCGGAGAAATGACCGTTAGCTTGCCTATGACCTCGAAGATGTTCCTGTAATAGCTAGGATGAAGTTTCCAGCCAGTGTTCACGTCCTAGCTGTTGTTTCCGGTGAAGATGACGTCATGGCGCCACATGTCTTTGGAAAGGGGAAAACCGTAACAAAAGAGGTTTACTTGCATGTTCTTACAACAATAGTGAAACCTTGGATGGAAACTGTGGCTTCTGGGAGACCCTACTTCTTCCAGCAGGACGGCACATCTGCACACATCAGTCATTTAGTGCAAAACTGGTTGTCAGACAACATGGATATGTTTTGGTCTAAAGAATTCTGCCTCCTAACAGTCCAGATTTGAATCCTTTGGACTATTACGTATGGAGCG
>AYEL01062482.1:0-25244 GCA_000484575.1 Olivierus martensii
CCGAAAACGTTTGCGATGTTATGTAAAATAAATGTTTTTACTCTACTGCATACTAGTGCTGAATTTATCATATGTTGAATTTAAGAGTTTTAAGCAGTTTAAAAGAAAAATCTTATTCTTGTTTAATTAAATTGTTTATTTTGTCTGGATTTAGCTGGCGCACCCTGTACAGTGGTACCTCAGTATATGTCCGCTTTGGAATAAGTCCAACTTGGTATACATCCTGTTTGGATGCGAAAAATTTTGCTTGGAATACGACTGACTCGCATGCTAGAACTTTATGAGTCTGTTGTGTGATCTCTTAAAAAACACATTCTTTAGATAAAAATTATAACAAGTCATAATAGCATTGTCTGTAATAACCAGATAATGTTGTATTTCAAAAACATCCTGAGGAGAAGGCAGAAGCCAAGTTCTTTGGACAGATTTTTTAGTAAAAGTCAAACCTTGTGAGCCTCAACAAGGTACAAGTAGGGAAAAGAGAGAGAAAATAGAAAGAGAAAAAACACCAGAATTTCAGATTCCTAAAGTTTTATTGGAATCGAATTCTCCTTCCAAACAATAGCATCTCCTCCTCCTAACTTCTCAACACCATCCTAGTAGGCACTCGATTCTTCACATTGAGATTATACTTTCATTTATTTTATCTACTGTATTTTAGATTACCCATGTATTTTATTACACTGGGTAATACTAAAATACATAAATACATATAGTACATTTATGTATTTTAGTATTAACCAATATTTAAATTATTTTGTACAATCCCATCAATGTATAATATGCCAATAACAATAGGATTATTTTCATGGGAACGGATTAATCATTTTCCCCTTATTTCTTATGGGAAAAATTCGTTTGGTATAAGTCCAAGGATCTGGAACGGATTAAGGATGTATACTGAGGTATCACTGTATATAGCAATATCACATCATATGTGCATTTCTTAGCTTGTTACATAAGTATGTCATATTTGATTATTGGCATGTGAATTATTACTTATTAACAGTAACATGATGATAATAGATTGAATGGTATAATATGAAACAATATTAAAAAAAATGAACTAAGTACTGATTATTATTTGCAACAATAGTTCTATCATTTTTACACTTATATTTCATAATGAATTTTACCTAAAAAATAAGTATAATTTCTTATTTGCTTTTAAGATAGAAATTGTTAATTTGTTTGATAAAAACAATTTGCAAAACTACAACAAAAATGTTTTTTCTTTCAAATATAATAAAAGTTGAAATAAGACTATTTTGTCCTCCCATTTTTAAATTCTGAACAATATTTTGCTTTAAAAATTCTTATTTTTATGATTTAGATTAAAAAAGAGGAAAAAATTAAGTTCCTTTCCTCTTCAATACTTAATGATTGTACCATATTAAAAACATATACAATATTTTTTCATAAAGGTATTATCTATCAATTCTATTTATAGTTTCTATAGTTTGTTTTAATCTATTTGTTTGATAATATAACAACAATAATGAATGAATAGTGAATAAATAACAAAATAATATGAATCTTTGATAATTTATTCCTGAATTAAATTATAGAAAACATAATCAGTTTGTTTTTTATTCTAGCTTTCTTACTGAGAAATTTTCAGCAAATAGATTATTTCCTTTATTATATTCTTTATAATTATAAAGAAATATTATAAAAGAAATAATCTATAAATAATAATAATTTAATAATAATTATAAAATGTTTTTGGTCATCATAATCATGATAGATTCAAGACAACAGTGATAAGAATCTATCAAAAAACTTCAAAAATTTAATAATGATGATGCATTAGTTTGAAAATGTTTCATGAAACTAAAATTGATTCAACAATTAGAAATAAAACTAACAGTTTTACATTTTTATTTTATTGATTTATGTAATACTGTATCATAGATCAAAAGGGATTTATATAACAATATATAATGGTATAATAATCACTTTTAAATGAATTACGTAAGTTTGAAGATTGATATTTATAGTATAATATATTGGTTAAATAGGTGAGTAGAGAACTATTTTAAAAATGAAAATAAACATATTTTGAAAATAATTTTTGACTGAACTGGAAATGATGTCACAAAACTTTCATGCCTTATATCTTTTAAACAGTGCCTCAAATCAAAAAATGTGACTAGACTTTTTGCTCAGAATTTTATCCTCTACAAGTCTACAAATTTTGGCCCAATCTTTTTAAATCACCCTGTATAAAGAAGCTTAACTGCATTTTTTATGATGATGATATTTGCCACAATTAAACTTTTTGTTACATAATTTTCATTAACAAATGTTCTATTGTGAATATGAAAGATTGTTGGAATTCCCATTAATTGACATCATCATTTTCATAAAATATTTTAATAGTGGAGTTATTTGTGCAGAAATTTTATTACTTAATTTAAATTTTATTTAAATTAAGTATTGTTCATTAAAGTTTTATGTTAAGATTCTAATTATTAATTATTTTGTGTTCTAATTTTATTATAATTAACAAATACAGTATTTCCTCAATTCTAAAATGCAATTGATTTACTGATTTTATTCAAAATTGTTCCCTTTTCTTATTTTTAATAAATGTAGAATCAAAATATTGCAAAAGTGCAATATAATTATAAAGACAGTTTAAATAAAAAAAACAATAATCAAATTCAATAAAATTCATTTTTTATTCAAAAACATTTTTGGAAATTCCATAGCCTTTCTCAGCTAAAATACATTATTACTATAATCGAAGCAGACTACATGAATAGCTAAAAATATTTTAGATATATTTTTAGGTTATTATACTTTAAGTGTACACAGTTTTTTCCTCTTCATTTTCAATCAATGAGAATCAAGTACACCTAGCCCTCGATTTGCACGGCACTCAATTTACACGGTTTCGCTTTTACACGGACCCTGTACGGTAGCGATTTTTAGGCCCGATATGTCGTCAAAATCGCGCTGTTTTCGTCACGCGCGTATTTTCTCCGCCGTTCTATGTTAGTGGGAATCAACTTTTAGTCGCAGTAGAGTCTCATTATTTTTGTATTTAATCATCTTTTACTTTGTTTAATATAATAAATATACTGTATAAATACAGTATACTGACGTTTAGGCTTATATAATTGAAGAAGATAATGGGCCAAAATAATCAACAGGCCTAGCCATCAATAATTTTTTATAAGAAGGCATAAGCTGCATTTTTATTAGAATTATAGTCGATTATAAATAAGCGTTTTATAATTATTACAAATAAATACCGATTTCAAAAAGTAAATTATTAGTAACCTTCCAGATAAGAAATGTAGGACTATAATAATGTATACTATACAATACAATATTGTATTTTTTAACATAATATAGATCTCTTAAAATTTATTTGAAGAAGCTATGATAGAGGTGACTTATTCTAAATGTATTTGTTTACAGATTTAATTTCAACTGACGTATCAAATATCTCACTTTAGAATCCTCTCCACAATTTTAGTTCCACTTCTGTGATGTAATGTTATGTGAATCATATTTTCCATTACCGAGTTAATATAGTATTTTAATAACGTTTTCGTTTTTTGTGAATACAAATATATCTTAAATTAATCTTGGTTTATCTTTATGTTAGTTATTGAGATTTTGTAAAAGGTTAGAATCATTAATTTTATGCATTAACAAATATTTTTATTTTTATTTGTTAACATAATTAATTTAAGATCTAAATTAAAGTTTAAAATCTGAACGCTTAAAAAATTTTCTTAATTACAAAGCTTTGAAGAGCATTTTTTGATCAAGATAAAATATAGTATTTTAGAATTAAAGATTTTTATATAATTATTCCTTGCCTCAAAAGAAATACAGTAGTAATTTAAATCAAGCAAATTTATTGGAAATAGATTAGTTTAAAACAGAGAGGGGATTCCCCGATAGTGATAATGATGTAATGCTTTTGATATGACGTGCTAATAGAAAAAGCACGTGAACTGTAGTAACAATACTCTGCAGGGAACTCCCCGTTCTCAGCCGAGCGTATATAAATGCTGTTTAAAAGTTTGTTCTTTACAAACGCATTCACGTGTTGTTCATGGTTGACATTTAATAAGCTTGAAAGTAAATTTTACGTATAAATTTTGTTTATGTTATTTTTAATGTTTAATAATAATTGCTCTATTTTCAAAATTAATTACAACTAAACCTGTACTTTTTAATAAGTTTTTATGATTTTTGAATTATTTCACAAGATTATATAATTTTTATTTGTAAATAGATGGTTAGAGAAATTTGTATCATTGAAGATTTTATTTTACCGAAACTTAAAAATAAATGGTTTGGACATTTGATGGAATGGGAAGATGAATTCGAAGGAATTTTTCGAGTATTTTGGTCCCACAAATCGGGAAGAAAATGGCAAAAGAAATATTTCCTTGTGTTTACAGTAAGTAACATATTAGCTTTATAAATGTTCTATAGGTGTACATAAAATTCGATTAAAATTGTATAGATCGGAAGAGCGTCGTGTAGGGAAAGAGTGTAGATCTCGGTGGTCGCCGTATCATTAAAAAAAAAAGGAAATTTTTAAAATTGAATTACAGTATTTATATTTTCAGTAATTATTTTTTATTTTTTATAATCAAAATGATTAATATTGTTAAATATCTTAAGATTTCTTTAAGAGTTTTATTATAAACTATTATTTTAAAATTATAATAATGCCATATTTTATTATTAAAGCTTACTGTATTTCATATTTAAACAAAATATATAAAATAATTATATTTTGTATATTTTGTAAATTATTGCAAACTAATAATGAAGTAAAAACATATCATATTTTAAAAGATGATAATGATATTAAGTGCATTATCTATATTTTCTTTGATTTTACTTTCTGGATAAAATTATAATAGAAGAAATAGTAATAATCTTTGCAACTGGGATCCAGAAAAAATTGTAGGATGCCAAAAAAATAAAATATCAGTTAAAATCAATTTACATTTATATATATATTTTTTAATTACTAGATCTAACTTGCAAGCATATATTTTAATATTCTAAATTAAAATATAAATAATAGATATTTTTTAAATACGTTTGGTCCATTTGGTCTATAACCCCTCTAAACCTCTTAAATATGCCTTGATACTGCATAGAGGACAAAAAATAAATAAATTTGAATTATAATTAATTAAATGATATTTTTATAATTTGTTTTGAATTGTTATAAACATTTTCTCTAATATTAAGTTCTCATTTTAAATGAAATAAGAAATTAATATTAAAGAGATCTTTTTATTCAGTAAAAGTACATCTTATTGAGTGTGGTCATTGTTTACTTTTATTTAGATTTTACATTAATAGGACATATTTCTTATTTTTGCATTTCAGTCAGATATTGTTGATTGGCTTGCAGTTTTCTGAATTTTTTCTGTCTGATCTTATTTCATTTTTCTAACCATTTTCAGAATAATGCAATACAACTATGTTTTTCAAATAAAAAATGAAATTAAGAGAAATAAAAATAAAATATTTTATTGGGTCCTACTATATTAAGACAATTTCTTAAAATGCATTTTTTGGAAAATTTGTTTTAGAGTTTGAGACTTGTTTTAATCTATTAGTGCTTCAATCAAAAAGCAACTGATGTTGGTTTTTGATTGAAGCACTAATAGATATAAAATTATTAATACAATTTAATTACAATTAATGCAGTTTACAATTGATACAATAAAATTATTAATTAGATTAAAGGAAATTATTAAAATATGGTATATAAAAAATAGCAAATATTTAAAGCATGAGCAAAATGTTCATTTGAAAGAACTGTAATTGCATAATAGTTATTTACTGATTACATATTTTATGCATTATAAATAAATGACTGTTGTTCATTTTTATAATTTATTTTATATGAAAGAACTAAATCCAATAATACTGTAATTAATGTTTCCATCTTTTTAGTAATGGTCCTCATTTAAAATGAGAGGAGAGAGAGAGAGTGGAGAATTTTTTAAAATAAGCACAAGTATATACATAAACATATGCATATATATATATATATATCTTATCTTATTGATTACACACACATAAATTTTAATATTTATAAATTTAAAATTATTTCTCCTTATTTCTAAAATAAAATTTGCTACAACTAATACTAATATTTGAGGAGAATCAATACAACATTAAGCATACTACATAGAGGTACTGATACTAATGTATAAAATATATCTTCCCTTATAATATATTTAGGCTTTTGAGAAATACTGTGTTATCAAACTTACATCACCCAGAGGCATCTTTATCTTTTGTAAATGATATGGAAGATTTAGCTCTATTTATCATCTATCAACAAAAGATGTAAAAAAATTATGAATTGTGTATTGCCAACAAATATACTGGAAATACTAAATTTCCATTTCTTTTTATATATTTTGATTGCCAGAAATTGCATATACTTTAAATAGGATCATAAAAATGAAAACTCTGTTTGCTTGATTTTAACTGACAACTGGCAAGCAAACATAAAATACGATTTGTCCAGATGAAAACAGGGCAGTGAAACATTAATTGCATTACAGTAAAAATGCTTTCAGCATTCATTTATAAGTAGCCTTCTTTAATACATGCCTTTATAATGTCCATACAGTATTTAAACCATATTATTTCATGATTGAAAATGAGAGGTTTTATTTATGATTATAATTCTCAAAAATTACCAGTAAATATAGAAAAAATATTTACTAAGTGATTCAGAGAAGAAATATATCAAGTATTACATATATTTTCATCATAAAATTTAAATATTTGCTAATCTGAAAATTTAGACAGAATATTAGTCTCAAACTGATAAGCCAAAACATTTTGTATCAAATCTTCCTTAAGTTATGTTTTTAAACAAATAGTATTCAAATGGTTGGATTTATTTTTTATAAAAATAAACTCTGATAAAAACTTAAGTATATTTGGAATTAATATAAGCTATTCATAAAATCTGTAAGCACAAATTCCCATTTAGGCTTTTGAGAAATAGTGTGTTATCAAACCTACATCAACCAGAGGCATCTTTACTTTTTGCAAATGATATGGAAGATTTAGCTCTATTTATATGAAATATGTTCTAAAAGACTTACAGTAATTTATATAAAATAATTAGCTAATTTATACTTTTCACAACAAAATATCTGATTTCTTTTTATATGGTCTGTTGCAATATGAGCTCTAAAAATAATAATAGTAAATTCTTAATTATTGTAAAACAATTTTTACATGGAAGGCTACTTTTTTCTTCCTATTTCTAACAGCTGAATTCAGTTGTTTTAAATGATATAATTAAAATTATTTTTTGTAAAATATTTACTTAAATCAGGAATTTATATATTAATTTTCATTAAATCAAATTAATGTTTTCAGTAGAATGAATAAATAATTTTAGAAAATATATTTAGTAGTAAACATATATAATCATAAAAATTTATTAATAAAGTATATATTACAGTATATTTTTATAAAATTAAATAATGATATACAATGTGCATTATTTGTATAATCATCATTTAATTTCATAGAACAAAAAAAATTCAGCTAATTAGCAGAGTTAATAAAAATATTTATCCAAAGAGGCAGTCATCAAAGCTGTAAAAACAAGAAATTAAATAATATATTTAATATATAAATAATTTCATTCTTTATTTTAGACATTTCTAAAATAATGCAATTTGTTCTATAATTCAATTTTATATTTAGTTATTTTTTTTCAAACAATGTAGAATATTCATTGAAATGGAATGGTTAATAGTTAAATTACATAGTTTATTCTAATTAATTAAATGAATATTTCATATGTTTATTATCAGTCTTCAAATTGGAAAATTTACTACAGAATCTTTAATATTTTTAAAATTTGCTTATTAAAAATATTGCTTAAATTTATTTTAAATAATCATATTTAAATTCAAATAAAGCACATTTTATTTTATATATAGCAATATTGAAATATTTGAAATGAACACCAAAGAATTAGCTTTGTTTAAATGATTTAACAGACGAAACCCCATTCTCCAATTAAATCACTATTTATATTGTAACTATATATTTTTAACATAATTCAATGTGTAAAATAATTCATCTATTCAAATTTATTTTATTTTTTGTAATTTTTAAATAATCTTTACTTTTTCTTTTTGTAATTTTGTTTCATTTTAAAATACTTATATATTATTAATGGAAGAAAAGTTTTATGATTTATGATATAATTTTTTAATTGATTTTCTTCCTTGTCTAATAAGTAACATAGAAAACTTCTGTAACCAATGACCTTTGCAAAAGAAAAACTTTATTTTAAACATTAACTTTTTCAGCCTTCCATTAAGCATATAGCAAAATAAGCATATTGTTTAAAAAAATTAAAAAGACCCTTTAGTAAATTTTCCATTTTGAAGACTGAGAAAAACATATGAAATATTTATTTAATTAACTATTTATTTTCTTTTCAAACAAATAAATAAGCAGGAAAAATTTTTTATTTTAAGTGTTGTTATGTTTGAATTATTTAATGAATTAATCAGAATAAATTAATTTTTTGAAATAAAATTTTTTCTGTGCAGAATTATTTTGTTTTTGTATTGTTTGATGAAGTTTTTCATTATATTTTTATAATAAAGAATAAAATTTATTTTTGAAATTTTATTAATTTTTGAGTTTATTTTTACAACTACCAGTAGTTATGATAGAACATATTATATATAACTGAATGAAAATAAATCCAAGTGTTTTAAAGATATACATTATTCTCCAGGTATCAAATTAAGTTTTGAATGTTTAAATAGCATTCAACTTTGATTGTTCTATATACTGATATATACTGGTATTTATATACAGTTGTAGTCTTTTTCTTTCACTAAACTAATAGGAGATAGTCCATGCTGTAGAATGAAGAGACGTATTACAGTTCCTTACAATTTTATTCTATAACTAAAAACATACAGAGTACAAATTTTTAGCAAGACCAGTCCAATGACCAAAAAGTGCTACTCTCATGGCCGGGTTGAGTTTTTATATCTCGTGGCCGGAAAAAAGGTCAGACTTGGTTTCCTGTGACACAGGAGCGCCATCTGTGGGTCGCCACACAGTAAAACCTGTCTAAGCTGGACACTGTACAAGCCAGAAACCTGCTCAATATGGAAAATATTTTTATTCTTGAACAACTTCTATAGAAATAGCAAAGAAAATATCTGTATAATGCAGAAACTGTCCAACATGGAAACAGCATTTTAAAATTTCAATGAATAAAAGACTTAATAATAACTTAAAGATGGAAAAATAATAATATTTCCCATCTTATAAAGGAAAGTGGTTTTGAATTTGTCAACCTGAACAAGGAATGGAAGAATTTTCTGAAGTGTCACACATTGATGGAATTTAGACATTTATAGGACAGCTTGAAGACATTAGTATGCAAATAAATGCTGAAGAATATGTCAACATTGATAAAAACTTTTTAATAGAGGCAGATTATCAAACTATGAATGATTTGATCCAGTCAAAAAGAGAAGAAAGTTCTATAAATGAAGAAGACGACAGTGAAAAAGGATTGGGAAGAGACTTTCCAGAAATAGAAAAAATAAGAAATTTTGCTAATGCTACAAATAAATTGGCTGTTAGAAGAATTTTCTGAACATTTCAGTTGCATGCAAATTACTGAAAAACCTTTTGCAAATTGTACAATGATGGAAAGAGAAGCATGTTTAAGTAAACATGCAAAACAAAAAACTTGACAAAATGTGGAAAAGAAATTTTTGTAATTTTTGTACTTAATACGAATATTATATATAAGAACTGAATTACTGAAGAACTGAAGAGTGAAATTTTAAAATAAAACTTGTAGTTCAGTCCTACTTGTTGCATGTTTTTTAATACAGCATTATATGTCCAGTTTATTTGCTTTTCAAAAATACCTATGCATTTTATTATGTAGGCTAATATAGTAATTTGGTGCTATATTTTATTTATATGTTACCAAAATATGTACTATTGCAATAACAATATATTGTAAATGCATTAAATGTCGTTTTCTTTTATTCTAGAATAAACCTATATAAGCTGGAAAACTGTCTAAGGTGGAAAAATTTTCTGTTCTCTTGGGATTCCAGCTTACAGGTTTTACTGTATTTAAAGAAATAATTTATTAATTTAATTAAGCATTCAATAAAAAATGAATACTACTATAAATTATTGCTTTACTTGCTTTACAAAATCTCTTTTTAAAATTCTTAATACTTTTAATTTTATATTTAATTTATTTAGGAATGGGACAAAATGAAAGGTCGAGAAAATCATGGAGGTCCTGGATATTATACAGAAGCTAAAGGAAGGTTTCGTTCAGCTTTAACAAGATTAAAAAATAAAATTGAAGCACTTCCAAGAGAGAGACATTATAGAAGATATAAATTGAAAATGAATCAAAGTGAGATATAAAAATTATAATTTAATTCCTATAGAACAGTGCTCTCCAATTGTAATGAACCCGAGGGCCATAGTCGTGTTTATTAGAGATATGGAGAGCTGCAGTTATAAAAATGGGGGGTTTTGGTACTTGATACGCTATTTTCTCAACAAACAGAATGCATAAATATAATTCTTTTTGGAAATCAATTTTATTTACAGATTAACAAACCTTATTACAAAATTATATTTACCAGATTGCATATACATGTAAACAACATAAACATGTTAACAAAAAGTTATAAAATATAAACAATTAAAAAATATAAAAAAGTATGTATGTACCTATTTAATGTGATAAATGAGGGCAGGCAGTAGCATTTACAAGGGCTGGATATTTACATCCATTCCTATTGTAGCTAGCCACAGAATATGTAAGAGAAGGCAGGTTCCGAATCAATTCTTAACTATCTTCATATTTCTTCATATTAGAAAATGCACTTTCACACAAATTATTACCACCAAACATTGATATTACTTCCTATCAAAATCACAAAAGTTAGGAAAACGTTCGTTAAACAAAGCAGTTTATCCATTGATTTGTTATGAAAAAGTCATTTTCCCACTGCTCCCAATATATTAGATTTTCATTTTTTATTTTACGTTTTTTCTCATTCATTTCACAAATGCAACAAACACATAGTAAAATAAAAACTAAATTAAATTCAAACGTAAAATAAAACAGATTCTCACAACAACGGTCACACAATCACTGAAATAGTGAGTGTTAAAAACTAAAATATAACTAAAATACAGTCACAATTCAAAACTTTAAACTGAAATAGTTAAAACTAAAATTGACTTGATTGAAAGTCTTATAAAGATGTGATGTCATTGATAGCTTGTTGATCGTTAAATAATTACTAATAATTTTAAGAATTAATTAGTTGAGTTAATATAATTCATTTTAGGAATTCTTTTTATTAATCTCTTAAAAAACATAGTAATAAAAGTGAAAAAAACATTAAAAAGTAATATTATATAACAAATCGTGAAAGCCTCTCGGGCCGCACAAAATGGCTTGGTGGGCCATCTTTTGGACAGACCTGCTATAGAATATTATTTGGTCCTCTTAAAGAATTTTAATATACTGTATGAAAATTTAACAAATGCGCAAGAAGATGCGGCATTGATTCTAAACCTGGCTAGAGGCTGGTCTAGAAATATACTTTAGTAACCAGTTTTCTAGTCTTCGTCTGAGCAGTGTCTGTTAAGACTCTGTTTATGCAATGCAAATTTTGTAAAACAAATTTTGTGGTTCTGACTACAGCCGAGATCTAGAACGCATTTAAACAATTGGCCCTAAGTGCTTTCCTGCAAAGATAGCGAGGAATTTGGTAAGAAATATCGCTTTGTGAGAAATTTCTTACCAAAAAACATAAAGCTATAAATGAGAACCTGTATTTTTTTTTTTTTTGATAGACAAATACAATGATCAAGTTCCAAACAATTCCTCTTTGAAGGATGTATATATAAAGAATGCACCAATGGGTTTGTTAAAGATTTATTTGTTGTGTTATTAACTAATTTAAAAAATGCAAGTAGTTATGGATATTTGAATTTATAAAATTTTAATATTTGCTTTTGTGCAGAAAAGTGACTTTTAACGCTTAATAGAAAATTAAAGATTGATAGCGAGGAATTGAATTTAAAAAACATGTTTAATTAAAAGCAGTTATGTAATAATTATATATTTTTGTAATATATTTATTTTATTATACAATGTTCTTAATTATCCTATCTATATTTCTGAATCCTTACTTAAAATGTAATTTAAAAAGAAATTTAAATGTGATGTGGCCCGTGGTACTCTTACAGGCTCATTAAATGGCCCTTGAATTAAAATGAGCTTGACACGCGACTGAAGATATGATTTAGTCACTATGACAAACAGCTTTTTTTAATTCATAGAGTTTTGTAATTTAATTTTATATATTGTGTATTTGTAAATCTTATAAAAATTAAGAATTATTGAATAATTAAATATTATTATTATTATTATTGTTATTCAACAGTTTGTTTATCTAGCAACAGAATACACGCTAGCGAAATATATCCAGCCACAGCGATTTATACGATAAATTTGCATTAAACATTTAAATATTTTATGCTTCATTAAATATTGTTTACAGAATTCATCATATATTTAAAATTTTATTATTATTATTATTATTATTATTATTATTATTATCTTAAATTCTCTGCTTATATATAAGCAGAGCCTGTTTCAATTGCTAGAACAATATGATATTTATTGAAATAGATCTATAATTTCTTTTATAATTTAAAAAGTTTTTCAAATTCAGTTCACTATTTGAATAAGTAAGACTACTTAAATAAAATGCTAAACTTACAGCAGTGAAAAATTGTGATGTGACACAAAAAAAAAGCTGGACAGAAACCATGCAGGATGCGATCGTGTTGCTTTTTTCTACAATATAATTTTATTGAAGTGTTTGTTTAGTAGAAAATATCAAAGAAATATGAAATTTTTTTGTCATTTCCAAATCCCAATAAAAAAATTTAAACAATTACATATTTCAATTCAAATTTTTTTATGGAAAATTCTCTGCAATTGATGAGACTAGAAAGCCAACAAACAACAAGATTTTCAGAAGCACAAATCTGGTCCAAGATTAGTTGCAAAATATTATATTTTCTAAATGATTAGAACTATTTGAAAATGCACAAATTATTGATCAGAAACATTGGAGATAGCTATTAATTAACATTTAATAATAATCTCAGATGTTTCTGATTGAAAATATATTTAATATTAACTGATGATAGTAGCAACCATGCTTAGCTTATTAAAAAGATCAATCTTCATATTTCAAATCTTATTTGTAAAGTACTCAGTAAATTAATATTTTGAACTTATTTAAGTATGCACATTCACATATATCTACATATTTTTAATAATTGAAAAGAAATAGGCATTTTTAAAAATAAATATGGCACATCCAGCTGTTGCCACAGGACATGCTACTAGTGCAAAGAGGATGCAACATGATTGTTTTATATCTTTTTCAATCATATTTGTGCATCATCCAATATTTAAATTCCTACAGAAATATTCATTTATGTACAGTCATACATATCTACATATTTTTAAGAAAAAAAATGAAAAATTAGTAAGAGGATCTTTGTTATGAATAAATATACTGGATAATTCATCTAGAACAAAGGCACAATGGGAACACAACTGAACTGGCAAATCTTTTGCTTTTCTAAAACATTTTCTGAATTTTGACTATCCTGCCTTTAAGTTGATCCTCTCTCTAAAATTTTTTGTGGGAAAAATATCTTTGCTTATACATGAGCATATACAATAATTTTATGTTATATTTTACTATTTTAAAATAATTTTTTATTTTCATCAGTTTCAGAGGTGAAAACAGAAAAGTACTTAAATAATTTTTATTCAAAAAATATATGCAATTTACAAAAAAAAGAAGAAAAATGTTATAAAACTCAATTATCTGATGAACAAATCTTTGATTTAGAAGGAATAGAAGAAGAATTATATATTCCTCAAATAAAAAATGAAGAACTGTTTAAGTATGATATGCAAAATGACCAAATATATAATAGTAATCTTCATATATATAATGAGAAATGTGATTCCCTAAACAGCATAACTTGTTCTCCATCATCAATATCTACTTTCAATAGTGAAAATCATTCCTTAGATCATATTTATTTATTAAATAACTATAGTTCTCAGAAAGACAATCAAATCATTTTTCAAAATTTTGAAAATATATCTGAAGATACTAAAGTGAATTATGTTGATATGAATTGGAATTTTACTAATAAATCAGAATATGAAAATTTCATTCCAAAAATAAAAGTAAGTAAAATATATTGTTCTATCATATGATTAAACTATTATTTTCAAATTATAATTCTGCTAATTAATATAATTTAAAACTATCATTACTTCTTTTTATTTACTGATTTCCATTATCAAAATATTTATTTCTCATTCACAGACAATCATATATTATCTACAATATTTAATTAATATTTCTTAGCTATTTCTAAGCTTAAAAAGTTTATAAATAGCACAAAAAGCAGTATGTACATATATAACTTTAATTCGACATTACTATGCATGTAAAGCATTGTAACATGTACAATAACTTGTATTAATTTATCACTTCGTCCGCCATGTTAGTCAGTAGAGAAGCAGACATATGCGTTCAGTAAATGCCAAGTCAGATGAGTCAGGGTGGATTCACACTGGGTCCGACTCGCGAATCGGACCCGACTTGTAATCGTGATTCAAGTCACGATTACAAGTCGTCTCCCGACTTGTAATCTGGATTGTGGCACACCGAAGATGCTGCCACAATCCAGACAAGTTCAGTCACGCTCCGGTGAAATATTCTTTCCGATCAGCCTCGTGTAATCGTGATTCAAGTCACGATTACAAGTCGTCTCCCGACTTGTAATCTGGATTGTGGCAGCATCTTCGGTGTGCCACAATCCAGACAAGTTCAGTCACGCTCCGGTGAAATATTCTTTCCGATCAGCCTCGACTGGAGCGTCATTGAACGAGACTCGACCGTTATCCATAGTGTAAACCAGCGGTGGGCAAACCGCGGCCCTCCAACTAATAGCTATAATGCCAAAAAATTTTATCGATAAATAAAATGAATACAAAAAAATATCAAGTCTGTTCCATATCTCAGCAATATTGTTATATAATTTCTAGAAAAGTAATAAATAATAATTCATATGGTAAATTGTATATGTCATTACAGTGTCATATTACTTAGAGTCCCTAGATTTATAGAGTAGCGCATTCTGCTGCTAAATCGGCCATTTTATATCCTATTAGAGAAGTTTGCATTATGTTCATGGGCTTTCTGGTTATTTTTTAAGAATATGCCTTGTTGTAGTGCTGTAAATTGTTCTAATCGAACAGAAAAGGGTCATAGACTCTTTTTTTTGCCGCAGGGTAAAAAATTAGCGATAAAAAGAAATGATTAAAAAAATATTAGAAGAAAAACTTTTCCAAATACGATCTTCGTTTGCCAAGGTAAGTAATTGCTGTTTTTATAAATTAGAAAAGAAATATATTATTATAGTTTACTTTCCATAAAGTTACCCGTGATTATTGCCAGGAATAATTTCTTTAACTTTTCTAAAGCAATTCGGGAAGTAAAACGACAGAGTAGACGTCTAGTGACAATTTTTGTTACTATTATAGTCGGGGTAGTTTGTTTTGATTTGAGTTCACAATGGATTATTTGCAAGTTTTGAAAAATAAAAACAATTGTTATGCGCCTCAATGCTCATCAATGTATAAAAATCCTGCAATATCACTCATAAATTTCTGTAAAATAAAGCATTATCTAAATAAATGGGCGACTATTGAAAATAAGCAAAAGTTTCTCCGAAACATGTTAGCAGCTTAAATTTCAAAGACGACGATTTTTTTTGAAAATGAGTATTTTATAGTCGTTATAATAACAAACTTAACTTGTGATTGGTTCTGTTACCTCACTGTTTAGTTTTGACTTTCTTATATCCCAAGCTTGCTGGAGATCTGTACAGTTTAGAAGTTCCAGTTCATTTCTATATTAAATTAAAGCACTAAAAAACGGTTAAAAAAAGATTTAAATCCATATGAAATGATTTTGTGGTTTTATCTTACCGATTAATAGCAGGCAATAATATGCTTATACTTCCCTCCAGCACTAGCTTTACAACTACAGGTGCAATCCCATTCTTGAATTGCTGACAATTGATACTGTATTTAGCAAAACAATTATTACAATTCAATTATCTGAAAACAGTTATTCTATGCAAGTGCCTATCTGATTTTATCAAAATTCGTAGTGAATGTGGTGGCCCTTTTAAATACAATGCCTGTTGGCATAAGGGAACAATTTCTGAATCATTTTCAATATTAATACCACATAATAATATGCCCTTCATTTAGAACTGCTTCGCATTCAATTAATAGCCTTGACCCCCTCTCCAACATATATCAAAATATCATGCAAACTGATAAGCGGCATTTTTTAAAACACTGAAAAATTTTCCAATAAAATCAAACATAGCAAACAAGTACCCCGGTTCTGTCGCCCATATTGTTTTGATTTGCAGCGCCATCTATATTTCATTTCTCTTGCGAATACTAAATAAGGATAATTTTGAAACTAGACATTTATGTAACGTCACTTCTCGCCAGTTTTCATACGGATTCATCACTAAAATCGCTAATGGGCGATAGGGAATCTGTTTATTTAATATAAATCTCAAATAATACAATTGCTTCGATTAGTTGTAAATAAATCCCCGATAATTTTTTTATATGTAAAGTCATTTGTCAGTTTAGTGTTCAGGTAATGCTGTAACATGGCGACGAAGTGATATAAATAAAATAAAACAAAATTTTTTAGAGTATTATCACTTTAATCTTTATAATTTTTTCCTCCCGTGGCTGTATTCCTGAAAGTTGGTACTTTATGATTGTTATATTTATCACGTGGCATTTGCAGGTTATAGGTTATTAAGTATAGGTCAAAAATTTATAATTAATTTATTTTTCAGAACCATTTCATTGATGATCAGTTTGAAAACAATCGAAAAGATGGTAAGAAATTGCTACGATGGAATGCTGTACTAACTATTTTTGATCATCACAAACTTTCAAAACCGAGAAACCCATCTTTTCAAAGAATATACTGTATGTAGGTATGTTATAGTTAATATCCCATTTTTCCTTCATACTGTCTGTTAATAATAATAATAATAATAATAATAATTACCAACACTAAGATTTATATGCAGATTCATGCGTTTGTTATAATAGTAATTCTATTTATTCTCATATTTTTTTTTTTAAAATTCAAAAACTATTATATAATATAAATAACAATTAAATGTATCTATGAAATACAATCTCCTAGATACATTTATTATTTAATTGGGAGTAAGTGAGATTTAACTTACATATTTTTCATATCTTACACATTTTAAAATAAAGTTTATATATAATAGTGAAATACAGCATTTATTTCAATATATCAATATTTCTGAAAAGTATGAAGTACACACTATTCAAATAAATTTTATTTTTCATGTAACTATTTATGCAGCTTTGTTTATGGAGAGTTCTAAATAAAATATATATTTCTGAAAAAATATTTTCATCTGCTATTAAGTTAATAATTTAAGAAAAATGTAAATATTGAGTATAATTCTTAATTATAAGTATTAACTTAAAAATAAATCCTAGTATGTTGATTGCTCATAAAAATAATAATATAAATATAATTATTCTGGCAGATGTAACTTTATCTAATGAAAACAAAGGAATAGAAATCATGGAAATATATGAAAAAGAAAATGTGCAAGCAATTGAAGATGTTGAAGACGAAGAAAAGAAAGAACTAAAGAGAAAGTTAAAGGCATCTTATAATAAAATTCACCAATTGGAAAAACAATTAAACACACAAATGAATTTTTGAAAATATATTCAGCAATGATTAAATATGGTTCTTTTAAAACAGCCATTTCAAGGTTTTACATGGTCTGAAAAGACTGCTAACAATGCATTAAAATTATACATATCTTGTGGTAGAAGTGGTTATGAAGAAATAAGGAAACAGAACTTATCATATCCATGTGTTCCCATTTTAGAGAAACGGATAGCAAAATTTAAATTCACTTCTGGAATTAATAAACTATATACTATAATATAATATTAATGTAAATATGTAAGTTGAAAGGATAATAGATTTGGGAGATAAAAATTTGCCTATTTAAAACAATTGTGCAGCAAAATATTACTGAAGTGTTTTACTGTGCTGTGAAATTAAAAAATAGTAATGTTCTCACAGATTTTTGTAATATGTGATCAACATTACATTCTCAAAATGTGGGCAGTTTGTGTCAGAATATATAAATTATATATATATATATATACAAGAAAATTTTTTGATCAGATCAATTCTATGAATTTTGATTTGAGTATAGTAATAAATACACCAATCCAAACAAAAATAAGGTTGCCTGTAAAATATGATCAGTCATTTCTAACATAAATTATCTGCATTAGAAATTCTGGGGTGGTCAAGATGATGGAATTGCTCTGTGTATACATATATACACACAGATACCTGTATTAATTGTATTGTTTGATTGAATGCAGCTTGAAATTATGTGCCTTTTAGAAGATCTCTTCTAGTTTACAAATTTCTGTATATGATGCAGACAAATTTCAGACGTGCCAATGATTGGAATAATGCTTATTGTCATCATGTATAAAAACTCACAATTTGGATGTACTTCATTTATCAAATTTACACATTCCAAAAGTGTTTGTTGCACTGCCATATAATTTAGTTGAAACCCACATATTATTCATATATGGTTTATAAGTGTGTCATTGAAAAATACATGTAAATCATCTTCTGTTCTATATAAACTTTTGGCATTATGGGACAGCTCTAAATATATATAAATTAAAAAGTTATATAAATTATTGAATTACTTTTTTTTGTCGACACACAGATTGTTGCATTGTAAGCATAATTGGTATATATGTCATTGTTCACAAATAAAAATAAAATAAAATTTGGTATTGCAGAAATTAATTCTTTGATTATTGTAAATATTTAATAACCTAGGATTGATTAGCAGAGATTAATGTTTCATATTAAGATTTTATTCTTTCTTAATTATGAAAATAAAATGAGAGGCTTACATTACTTATATATTAACTGCCATATTTAGTGCAATGATATCAAAATTATTTCTAATGAAATCATAAGAATAGTCTAAACAAGATTTATTATCACAATATATGAGCAGAGTGCTCTCAATGGTTCAGATTATACATTGCAATTTTCAATAAATATTCTGTTGTTTATTATTGACAAAATTTATTAAATGAAACAGCAGCAAACATTTAATGAAAACAAATTATAGGTAGTTATGGATTTTATGAGCATACTTCAGGAATTAACCAATTCATAAAATACAAACTTTTAAACCAATAATCAATTTCCCATGGACTAAATGTTAAAAATAAGAGTTCCATTCTCAACAATTAAATTTGACCAATTTGAAATTAAGTACAGTCAACAAAATCAAAAGTTTAATCACTTTATCTAAAGAAATGAAAACTTGGCATTCAAAATCAAGCAAATAATTTCTTTATCAGTTATGACATAAATTATAATAAAGAATAAAAATTCTTTGACAGATAAGTAGATGAGTTTTATATAGATGAACTATTGCCTTAGGCAGTCTCAAAAATTGAAAGTTATTCATTTAAATGTGTTAGCAATCCATAGTGATCAGAGGGCATGTTTTTTCAGCCACTTTGATTTTTCCAACTTCATAGCAGATAATGGAGTTTATGCTACAAATCCAGTCATAGCTATGCAATATAGTATAGCTAAATACATGATTTGAAAAGCTTCTTGTGAAAATTTATTGTATTTATTACAATTAATGTTTTTTTTTTTGATATTCCATTTTTGAAAAAACTCAATTCCTAGAACTCATAAACCGAACTAACTGTAATTAAATAATGTTTAACAGATATAGTAATACATAAAAAAATTACGATTTTTTTATAAAACAACTTATAAAATCGCATGCACTTTATGCTTAATATGCTATATCAGTGCATAAAAATTCTTTAGAATATAGTTAGTTTCTTCCTGAATAGAAAAATATAGTCATGTTTATTATCTAGACCAGAATTACCAAATCTAATTGAAGAAGAGAAGAACTAAGTAAAGTTTATTTTTATTATTAAAGGTATTGCATATGCATCTGCAATCTTTTTGCTTACTACTAACAATCTAAGTGTTTTTTGATTTCATTGCCCACTAGCAAGTAATTGTTTTAAAGTATTTAACTGATAAAATGGCAAGTTATTTATTTGAATAGTTTAACCAAAATCATTATTGCTGGATTTAAATGGATATTGATAGGAGATGGTTCATTGATAGAGTGAGTGACAGGACATAAGATACAAATAATTGAAAACCTCTCATCTAGATGAATGCACACTATTAAATTACTATCAATTATATCTATATCCAACAATCATCCAAATATTGTTTTGAAGAAATGTTAATTTTTATATTATTACTGATTAATTAGTATTTAATAGTCTGACAATTTTAAACTGTTAATAATTTTATTAAATATATTTAACTTTTTTAGATAATTATTAAAATTATGATCAATAGAACAAATCAACTTTGCTCCTGGTTTTTCTGTTAAATAATTAAGGAAACATATATTCTTCAGTAAGAAAAATATATATTAAATCACATTTTATATGATAAATTACTTATTCAAAGTATATTGTATTATCATCAAACAATTTGAAATGCATATTTCAAATATAAAATTTTTTGGAAAATCCATAATGGAAATTAAACTCATTGCCCTGAACATGATGTATACCAGATTTTATCAAAATCAGTTGAAGGAACAGTTTCTCTCTGAAACTGAAGAGTAGTCTTTTTTTCTGTTAAATTGAAAAATTATTATTTTGAAACATTATTTATTCCATCTCTAATAATTTTCATTAAATAATATCAAAATACTGTATTTCAATTTGAATGAAATTTTGTACATAAAATACAAAGCATACCAATACAAAAATAAGAATCATATCATCTCATTCCAATGAAATTTCAGGTGGATTTTCTTTAAATTCATTTTTCTGTTTATAAATCATTTTTAATCTTTTATTTATTTATTTTTTAATTATTATTTGTATTTTTACTATTTAGAAAAACATCCTTTAAAATCAATAAATAATCATTTCCTAAGGTTTGATAATTGTGTAGAGTAAAATTATTTGTTGATTGAAAGAAAAATTTTTTTAATGGAAATTAATAGATGAGATTAAATAAAAAATTATGGAAACCTTTTTACAGTAGATCCATCCTCTATTTATGTAGTTTCAAATTCTGCAGTTTCAGAGATACATAGATGTGCAAATCTTTTTATTTGTTGAATTTCTATAAAATGCAAAATAAAAAATTCATTAATTTACTTTTTGCAAAACTTTCACTTATGGCATTAAATTATCTATACTAAAAGTATACTCATAAATTTTATTTAGCCATTCAGTACTGTACATGAATGCATTTCAATCTATGTATTCATGCACTGTAAATATATATATATTCATTCGTGTAAATTCCTTGTTCTGATAATTGAAATCTACATTTATCATCTGGCCTTATTACTGTATCAATTTTGTTTTGCTTATGTATAATTTAACTAATCAAACATTCATCAGTTAAAAATGATCAAAATTAGTATTATTCATATAAAAATTTTCTGTAATTGGTTTCTTCTCAGTTATCATATGAGAGATTTTTTCTTTATAATGTGCAATTACATAAAACGACAGAAAAAATTTTTATCAAATACAAATTCTGTAATCCAATAGATTATTAAATTCTTTTTTTTAACGTCATTTTAAATTATTTTGACAGCTATCTTGTTTATTCTTATTAAAAAATATATTGATAGCATCTTATATTGTAACATCTTTTAACCACGATTATACGTGAATATTCTGAAAGAGTGATTACTAAATTAATGTTATAGTTAAAGTGACCAGACGTCCCGGATTTGAGTTGTTTGTCCCGCAATGAAAACTGTCCCAGATTGGACATGTAACATTTTTAACATTTTCGCAATGGCACAAAGTTGCCATTTCCTCTACTTTATAATAGATGACACTATTGTTATTAACTGGCAATAAATTTTTCTACTTATATTGACAAGTATTGAAAATAATAAAATTATTATTATGGAGGTTGTTACAGAAATTACTGATTTAAAATTCAAATTAAAAGAAAAATGCAGCCGAGCGTAGAAACGTTGAAAGCAATATTACAAGTTAAATGAAATTTTTGCAATTCCACTGAAGAATTTTATATTATTTCAAGTAGTGTTTCCAAATTCCCGACATTTTGGAACCTTCGGTAATCGAGAACGGGAAACCGTATTTCTCGAGAATTCCCGAAATATAAAACATGTAATTAATGCAAACTTTATTTAATCAAACTTCCTTCTCGAGAATTTCCGAAATATAAAACATGTAATTAATGCAAACTTTATTTAATCAAACTTCCTTATAGTGAGTTTTTACGTATATCATACATTGTGTGATATGTACCGGGTCTTTCTGAGCACCCGTGCCAGCCGTTTTTCTCGTAACTAGGACACCACAGGGCGTCGGGGTGAAAAATTTTACTACCAATAGGCACCCGAACTAATCATCGGCATTGATTTCATTTCCCTAGACCGACCGGAAGTAGGTGCAACTGGGGGCAAGTTTGAAAATCCCAACGGCGACATGGGCCTTATTGGGCATGTTTGGATAGAGCTTTGAAAAACAAACAATTTTGACTTAAGTTTTATTCTCGTAACAGTTACATGTTTCAAGAAAATCAAGCTTCAATATCTGGATGTCGGCGATATGTCACATGTGCTCGAAGTGCCCGCCGCCTTCGTGCAAACATTGACGGCACCGCGTTTTAACTCGATCTGTACCGGTAGTCGTTTCAGAAATACCTACCGGTATGTAATTTATTTAGTCACATAAACGCATGTAGCAAATTAAATGTTTGCTGACACTGTTCATTAACAGGTTTTGGAGGAAAAGGCGATTTGCGCGGAAGAATTAATGGCACATGTCTTCGATTGTGCATGCAAATGGAAAACACATTTGCATGTTTGATCGGATCATAATCTGTACGGTAATTCTGTTGGTTTCTATGGCACCGTTTTGTGTTATTTATTCGTTTTCAGTTGATTTGAGCTATGTTTTAACGTTACGAAAGTTTACGTCACAGTCAACAACCAGAAACATTTACCACGAGGACCATTTGAACAGGTATTTAAAGAGCGGTGCCGGTTGTCGTCAGAAGCAAGAAGCATGTTCTCAAACGAAGAAGGGTTCGATATGCTGATGATGTTAGGTGAATGTCGGCAAAATTACAGGACGGCCGAGCGCCTGTACAGACAGAGATACCCACAACGCCACTCTCATTCCCGGGAAGTGTTCAGGCGTCTAGCAAATCGGGTTAGGACAAGTGGTGTGCTGCAGCCGCACCACAACAGGAATGAGGTAATTAGGCGGCCTGTGCGAGAAGAAAGGTCAGCTGATATCCTTGCTGCTGTAGCCGTGAATCCCAATCATTCAATCAGCAGATTATCGGCCGATTCCGGTGTAAGTCAAACGACAGTTTGGAGAATTTTACACGACAGTCACTACCACTCTTACCACATAAATCTGCACCAGCAGCTCGGAGGGAATGACTTTCAGAAGCGCGTCCGTTTCTGCGAATGGATGCTGACGAAAACACGGCGCTTCTATCGATCAATTCTGTGGACGACGAAGCCATTCAGGAGCGATGGGGTAGTCAATATCCACAACGCTCATTACTGGTCACGAACGAACCTGCATTGGTTGCAGGTAGTGGACCATCAGCATGTGTGGAGCGTGAACACTTGGTGCGGTGTTATCGGTGCCGCACCAAGCCGCACTTTTTCGAATGTCCTCTGAATGGCACATGTTACGTGGACTTCCTGGTCAATGTGCTTTGTCAACTCCTTGAGGATGTCCCACTGGCGAAGCGAGCAGTTATGTGGATGCAACACGATGGTTGCCCAGCGCATTACTCTCAGGTGGCTCGTCGAGCAATAAGTGACTTGTTTCCTGGACGATGGATCGGCAGAGGAGGGCCTGTAAAGTGGCCACCTCGATCCCCGACTTACCTAACAGCTATGGCAACTGTTATTGATGTCCCTCAGCTTTCCTCTTGTTGAATTTCTTCCTATAGGTTTCTGTTTTTGCAGGGTCATTATTGTTCACGGTTTCTGGGGTTTTCTTTCGTTCTCTTATGTTTTTTCCTATTGTTTCCCTGAATTATTTAATTTAGCTTGCATTCGTACTTTCGCTTATTTGTGTTTCCAGCTGTTTCCCAGTGTTTCTCATTACTATTTCTTGTATTTTTGATTGTTCGGCGGGCACTTCGAGCACATGTGACATATCGCCGACATCCAGATATTGAAGCTTGATTTTCTTGAAACCTGTAACTGTTACGAGAATAAAACTTAAGTCAAAATTGTTTGTTTTTCAATGCTCTATCCAAACATGCCCAATAAGGCCCATGTCGCCATTGGGGTTTTAAAACTTGCCCCCAATTGCACCTACTTCCGGTCGGTCTAGGGAAATGAAACCAACGCCGATGATTAGGTCGGATGCCTATTGGTAGTCAAATTTTTCACCCCGACGCCCTGTGGTGTCCCAGTTACGAGAAAAACGGCTGGCACGGGTGCTCAGAAAGACCCGGTACATCAAACAATATCACAATGTATTCCCAATCTCATTCTTTCTGCACTAGCAACAGAAACAGTTGTTAATAAGATCCTTAATTCAATCGAAATATTCGAATAAAGATCTTTCATTTCGTTCTGTTTAGAACTTGTAGCGGCGTTATTTTATCAGTGGCTTTAAAAGTCTTTTAATACTAAAAAATTCATCGCAGAAAACAACGCAATTTATGTCACCTTCTGATCCTGCAGTTAGAGTCAATTGAAAATTACAACAATTTTTAAGAAGCTTTTGTTTTTCTTATAGTTTATTTATGCTATATAAAAACCCAAAGTTTCTTCATGTATAATAATTTAAATCTGTCTTGCATTGATATTAAAATTGTGTCTATTAATACATTAAAAAAATT
>AYEL01062484.1:0-11014 GCA_000484575.1 Olivierus martensii
ATATATATACATATACTATAAAAAATTGTCGTTCATTTTCTTGAAAAAAACGAAATTACTTTCCGAACAACCAAATAATAAATTAATCTGCGTTAGGCTTTTTTTACGTCGTTGTCCTCATAAATAAACATTGACACCCAGAGTTACAGGGTTTTGATCGTTTACATTTAAGCAAATCATTTTTACGCCGACATTTATTATAAATGCAATCGATACCCTGCGTTACAGAGTTTAGATAGCGTTTGAAATAAATTATTGCGTTAAATTAAAAGAGGGGGCCCCATCGACAGTTTTTCAGGGGGCCTCTAAGTTTTCAGCTACGCCACTGTCCTCACTTACAACATCCTTATTCCATATATGTATATTGATGTAAATAAGGACATCATTAACGTAAACTTATATTTTTAAAACATAATTATCTAATGGGGGCACAGTTATTATTAAATATGAAATGACATCTTTCTCTCCTTGCTTTAATGCTGTTTGTCAAGTATGGGTAATTTTCTAATTTATGACAAGCTACAGATCTAAAATGTGCGGTAAATACAAATGAAATTTCTATAAATTTCTATGGTATATAACTTTATGCTATCAATTTTTATATAATGAGGAGTATAAAGAATTATTGATATACAGGTTGAACCTCGATTTTTCAATGCGCTCGATTCCAGAGCGTTCCCGGATTAGCTGTTTTGCTGGACCAACAAACGTCACATAATTCATCAATGCACACTAAATCGCTAATTACACTCCTCCTATGTCTTTAAAGCATGATAGATCGCTATAAATTTATATATTACAAAATTTAATTATTTTAAACGTAAAGCTTGTTATAATCTAATTATTATACCCGGACTTTTTCCCTTGTGCTTCGTCATATACCGATCTCTCTTCCTTTCCCCATCGTGTCAGTTATCATTTTTATGAACGAAAAACTGTGCACATGCTTAAAAATAATTTTATTCATATATTTGTTTATCTGTATATTATATATATATCTTAATTTATTCCTTTTTTAGCTTACTTTCCGAAGGAAATGGAGATTTAGAAAATCGTGCCCATGCTGGTGTGTTTGTGTGTCCATACCGATGGTCCACACTAAGAACTTTTAAACTAATTAACAAATTTTCATGAAATTCAACATTGATGTTCTTCCATTAAGAGATATTTGGACCGCAGGGCCGTGCGGTGCTATGAGGCTGAGAGGCGGCCGCCTCAGGCGGCACCGTAAGGCTGGATTCACACTGGCTTTGCGACAACGATCTCGACCACAACCGCGACCGTTGCTATAGAAACAATCCCATCAGGCCTCGCTTCCCGACTCTTTACTGCGACCACGACAATATTCAACTTGCTGAAAATTGTCGTGGTCTCAGCGGCTACGTCATTACGATAGCCAATAGAAAGGAGGCATTTGGCCATCTGTTACGAGCTGTATGCTACATCAGCTCTTATTGGCAGTTGTTTACGCAATTGCTATTTGGTTGATTCGAAAAATCGTGAAGCCGGTCGTGATCAATATGCATGCTCTATCGGAAGTTGGCAGTAGTGGTCATAGTCGTAGACGTGATCTCAGACCAGTGTGAATCCAACCTATGAATGAAATTCTAGCGTTGGAAAAATTAAATGGAAACAATTCAGATAACGCGTATGGTAACTCAGGATGCGCTGGTGGTTTTATGGATGACGCATTTACATATGTAAAAGACAATGGAGGCATCGACACTGAAAAATCTTATCCATATGAAGCATTAGTATGAATATTTCATAATATGACATTATTATAGCTTATATTCTTCAAAATTATATTTTTAACTATTTATTTCAGGATAGAAAATGCAGGTTTAATTCTAAATCAATTGGTGCCACTTGTACAGGATTCGTAGATATTCCAAGTAAAGATGAGGAAGCTTTGAAACAAGCTGTAGCAACTATAGGTCCAATCTCGGTGGGCATTGATGGTTCTACGATTGGATTTAAACTTTATAGGTGATTATCTATTAAATCTTTTATAAAATTTGGAAAGAGTATACTTTAATTAATACTGTTGCTTTGAAATAATAAATATTCTTAGAAAAAATATCCATTTATTTAATTTTATGTGAAAAATCACTTCAATTTTTAAATTATTTCAATTGTTTATAAACAGTGGAGGCATCTTAGATGATCCACTCTGCAGTAATATTTATTTAAATCATGGAATTCTTGTTGTTGGATATGGAACTGAAAACGGCGTCGACTATTGGTTAGCTAAAAACAGGTAAGCAGTATAATAATCAATAATTATCAGTTAATATTTAAATTATTAACAATTTTAATATGTCTCTTTATTAACAACTTTAATATGTCTCTATATGTTTCTTTAGTTATGGACCTAACTGGGGAATAAATGGATATATCAAAATGTCTAGAAATAAGAATAATCAATGTGGTATTGCAAGTTCAGCTAGTTATCCTTTAATGTAATAACTTACAATTGTGTTCAAATAAAATTATTTATAATTTAATAGTCCATTTAATTATTCCTGTAAATACAGATTGAATTTTTTAATAAAATAACTATTCCATAAATGTTGTTTAATCGATTATAGAAAATTATTATAATACTAATTATTAGTTTTGAATAAGCAAAATATTTTTAATTATGAATTGAATTAAAAAAATTAATTCCGTTAATTCACAAGTGAAAATATTTTCGAAATATACAAAATAATTTAATAAAGTATTGGCAGTTTTATTCTATTATCTGAAAATGAGATCAGGACTTACCAGATCACTGTGCTCTTTGACACGCTGTATGCCCCTCAATAATAACATTTTATCTTAATTAGAATATTATATTTTCATATTTGTTAATGATATTCGGAAAAGTAAATTAAATTAAAAATAAAATCAATGCCACATCATTTAACTCTCTAGTTTAAACGTTTAAAAATGGCGAATATTCGAACCTGAAATAATCTCATATTATAACCTGAATTATTTATTTAATTTTTATAATATTTAGCAGTATGTTCAATCATTATATATGATTTCGAAGACATAGCTATAAGCTGTTTATTTATCCGAGAGATCCAGGATCGTGCAATCTAAATCCGGTTCTGCATCTCTCACTTGTTTTCGTTCGCTATAATGATCAATGGTTAAGAAGTGGCATCATTTGTTAACAAAACCATTTTTCTTCAAACGTTTTAAAATGATGGGATATTAAAACTTCAAAGACAATCTTTAAATTATTTTTTGAGTTTTATAAAATTTAATTTTAAAAGTAATCAACTTATTAAAGCGAATCTGATAGAATAATGATTAATTCCGTTCATTGGTCTAAAAATGGCAGATGTTCAAACTTTTAATGTATCTCTATAACAATTATGCAGCTATTCAATATAATTTTTCGTGACAATTCATCATATAGATTTTTACTTACCGAAAATTTTAACTTTTTACTTAAAACACCTGATGTTGACGTAAGTTTGTTAATCAAGTAAAGTATTCTATGTAGAGTTGCCGGGCAGACATTCATTTGTCTGCACGGAAACTCTATCGATACAAAAATTTATACAAAAGAGTGTATAAAGGCAAAACTGCTCCTATTCCTCAAGAAACACCATTAAATGGTAAATACATCTTTTTTTTCCGATCTCGCTAACTTTCACTATGCAAATGCAACTCCCACCGCATTTTATACCTTGGACATACAGTACAGTTTGAGAGAGGAAAACGTCCGGAATGTGCCTTAGCTACGTCCTATCAAAAAGGCACTGGCACTTCTTGAAAAATCTACGATGATGATGCCGAGCTTAGAGAAAAGGATTAAGCAAAAGATCAGTCAAACTCCATTTTCCATGTTCGAGAATCTTATGGTAGAGTGAAGACAAAAATTCGCATATGACAAAACTCATTTTGTAAATAATTAATCTTTATGTATCGAATATAATACATATATTTTATTTAATAAGAAGTTTCCTCAAAATCGAGCATTCAAAATTTTTGTCCAGATTTTTAGTGATTACACCCATACTTTATTGATGCGAATTTTTAATTGTTGGCATTATGGATAAATATAAATTTGGAAGCTAAACACATTCTTAAAACAATTTTAGATATCTGATCACTTTAACTGTTTAATGATATACAATATTTATATCTTATTATTGAGAAAACTCAATAAACCTCATACCATTGAACAACTGAATCGTTTCATATTATGAGCGATACACCTTCTGTTTTTCTTACAAGTCAGTCAAAAATACATACCAATTCAAATAGCATATTATTTGTATATAAGAATGAAACTATATTCATACAATTGATACATAGAAATATAAATTCGTATAAGTTAATAATATAATATATTTATTATAATATAAAAATATAATAATATAATATAATATTAATATTATAATAAATAAATATTATATTAATACAATATAAATTAAAGTATATAAATGTAATATAATAAATTTAAAGTAGGCCTATATGAATTTATAAATTTATAATTGTTACATTATTTTTAGATTTTAAATATACACATCCATTTCTTTCTAAACGAATGAAATAGCAAAAAATATGATTTTTAATAAAATTTTAGACTATTCATATGAGTATTGAAGTATAAAATTGTTCAACATGTTCATAAATCTGGCATATCATTAATTTCATTTGTAATAATAAAATATTCTTACTGTTTCAATCAGTGTTTGCATTCTGCAATTTTTGATTGTAGTACATTTAAATAAATAAAATAAATAAATAAATATTAATCCTTTAAGTCAGTGTTTTCCAAATTGTGGGGTGCGTAAAAATTGCCTCAAAACATCATTTTTGAGACAAACAAGCAAAATATAAATTCAAATTGGTGTCGAAAAAATAAATAAGCAAAAGGGTTATAAATACAGTAGGTATATTCATGTACCCCAAAACTTTCTGCAGTAAGTATTTTAAGGACAAAAAATCGATCTCGTTTAGTGATTGAAAAATAATTGCGAGTAGCGATATCACCCGATTTGAGAGAATTTGTGTTGAAAACAAGCCCACCTATCACATTAAATATTACGTTGTATTAAACATGTATTCTATTTTTCGTTTTTTTATAAGATTTGTGTAATTGTATTAAAAATTATTACACCATAATAAATATATATTTTTTACGTATAAGAACTTTATTTATACAAAATATGGTATATTGTTTTGTAGTATTAAATTGTAAGTAGAAAATATTTCTAAAATTAGACTTCTATGAAAATGATAGGGCGTATCAATTTTTATGAAAAAAGGGAGCGCAGATATAGAAAGTTTGAAAACCACTGCTTTAAAGTAAATTACTTAAATTAAAAAATTACAAAAATTAACAAAGAAATAGATTCAAAGTTCATTTTGATAAAATTTCTCTTGAAAAATTTTAGTATATAATATATAAGTATTCCTAATATGTCTGCCCAAATTTGAATTACAGATGATACTTAGCAGAACAAAGCAAAAAATCTATTTAAATATGGTTCTATAAATGTTTCCATTTGAGATAACATAGGATGTATCAACAAAAAAATCTATTTAAATATGGTTCTATAAATGTTTCCATTTGAGATAACATAGGATGTATAAATAGAGATCGTATTACAAGATATTATAGGTTACAAAAAAAAGCAAATTTATTTATTTCCAGTCATTCATAGATTATCTCAGTAACCTGACAGTGTTGAGATTGTAGTAGAGTTCAATTTTGTTACAGATGATTGCAGACAAATCATATTACTGCAACCATCATGAGACTACTAGGCCTATTTTTTGGCAACAAATGACACCATTTTCCATTCAATTAGAACACTAAATGACGGGACGTAACAGACCCTTCCACAGATGCCATCCCTGCGGAGGAGTCAGCCGGATCGACAGTCGGAACCGAGTCCATGGTAAATATTTTCAAGGGTAGGATTTGAGACTCGAACCCCTCCAGAGTGGAAAGCCGAAGCGTTTCCACGTGGCCAATCTGCCGACACTATTAGACCTATTAAATTGTACGCATTTATATTCTGTGTTATCTCGAAAAAGAAAAATTTCTGAACTCGTGTTTATATGAACTTTTTGCTTTGTTTTGATCAGTAGTATGTGTGATTTAAATTCGACCAGACCTTTCAGGAATATCCTGTATATTAAACACTGTACAATATAAGAATATAGTATAAATATATAATCAAAATATAGTATATATAGTTATATATATAATAGTAGTAATTAATAGTATAATAGTATATAATCAATGCTTCACGTGGTATATTATTCGATATTGGGGTATTACACTCGTTTTATTATTAGAATCTGGTCATCACGCTTATTAACGTAAATGACATCATTTGACCACCAAAACAAAGTCAATTTGCTATATTGTCGAATTTACGTTTGCGTCCGGCACGTTGTTGGAGTCCTTAACTATGGTTATGGACGGCCTCTTTTTCTAACATTGAAGAGTTCATCCAGTATGTAGTTGATAAAAACGTACATTTGGAATAATGAACGGGGATTATCCAATGAATTGTTGTTTAAACTTCGTCTTCTGATACGTGAATCTGATATGACGTTGTAGCAAATAAGTGAATCAAAAGATATTACTTCAATACCGATTCGCTAGTCACTGTTCGTTCCGGGATGGTAAGAGTTTCTTTCGTGAACAATAATATCGAGACTAGTCAAGTTGAATTCAAAATTTCATTTTAACTACACAAATATCACAGAAACAGAACATTATACAGACATATTGGAAAAATAGAAAAAATATCACTCTCTTCCGTCGCCATTTTTTCGTTTTTCCCGACCAGGAAACCACTGCCATCTGCTGTCCGTTCTCTGTTAAATTCGACTCCAAAGAAACCTAATCCCTAATAGACGAGTTTAATTCAAAAATTATGTCCCAGTTAGACGTGATATAATGTTCGGATCATGTAACAAAATAAAAGAAAAACAAATATTGTAATCGGGACATAATTGTTTTGTTACATGATCCGGACATAAATGTTCGGATCATGTAACAAAATAAAGAAAAACAAATACTGTAATCGAGATAGTTCTATTGCTGTTATGTCCGATATTATATTTGTGTTTCCTACAAATATAACTAGTCTCAGTTGTTTATGAATGTTTTTTAGACACTTTTGTCATTTTAAGACGTTGGCATTTTAAGACTGTTTTGAATAAATCGAAATATTTTAAGTTTTCTTCTTTCTTGAACTATTGCTTTTAAAGATTACTTTATTTTCATTATTTCAATTTTATATTGAAATAAATTAATTTTGTTGAAATTTGAAGCAGAAATGAATTTTTCCTACGACAAAATATAAAATTGATAAAAAATGATATAAAGAAAGGATCTGTTGCTTTACTATAAAATATGTAGTTTTATTTCTTAGACGTTCAAATTTATTTCGTTTTCACTGATATTTAAGCAAAAAGATAAAAAAAAATAAAAAATACGAATGTAAACAGTCCAAAATCTATTTAAATGGAGGCGTGGCACACTAACTGCGAAC
Source organism: Olivierus martensii (assembly GCA_000484575.1). Lineage (NCBI taxonomy): Eukaryota > Metazoa > Arthropoda > Arachnida > Scorpiones > Buthidae > Olivierus > Olivierus martensii. The sequence continues at coordinate 7,524 of AYEL01062484.1, forward strand.
TTCCGCCAATCATTACCCTACAAGTACATAATTCAACTTCTATTTAACTTAGAAGCGTTTTTATTGGTTAAACGTTTACTTTGGCCAACCAATTAGAGCAATTCAACTAACATTATAGCCGTTATAAGAAAAATATTTTTGGACTTTTCATGATTTTTTGCTGTTGCAGAGTCGGGATTAAATAAAACACTCCGCACTCACAAGTCAGTAACGTAAATATTGGTAAGATTCTAGTTTAACCATAGCACGTTGCTGATTGGAGCGGTGAATCTTTGATACAACGGAATTGTCGATTCGTATTTTATACATCAGTCGGTGGGCGGCGAATCCTCAGTTCCAATCAGCAGCGTGCTATAGTTAAACTAGAATCCTACCATAAATATTTAATTCTAAATAGGTAGTTAACATCAGATCGTTGGTTAACAAATATTAATACTTACTACATAAAAAATACCTACCTTCACCACACTGCAGACGAACTTAAAAAAAACAACCAGCGCCACCAATAAGACGCTACAAAAAATGTTCGTTCACTCTCCAACATTTTTTAATATAAATTCTTATTTATTCGAAAAATTTATTTAGTTAAACTACTAAAAATTATTAAAACTTTATACGACATTAATTGAATTAAAATAATTTGCGTAATGTCTGGTTTGATCCAAGTCATTGTAGATGTAAATATGATACGGTTTTCATTATTCATGCTGGCCAGTGGATAGCGAAACCATGGCAGATAAAAATCGTAAAACGTTTGATCTGATTCACTCAGTTACTGAAAAAAATCTTTAGAAAATCATAGAGATGATATCGAATTTAAAAAATCTGATTCACTCAGTTACTGAAAAAAATCTTTAGAAAATCATAGAGATGATATCGAATTTATTATTTAATAGGCTGTAAAATCGTTAATTAATTAATTATCTTAGCGTTTAGAAGATTCTATTGGTAGAAAAACATTAGAAAGGAGAATTTATCAGCGTATTTGATGACGAAAATTAGTTAACAATGTTATACAGATAATGATTTGTTAACAATATCAAAAGGAATTATTTTGTTAGAAATTTGCCATTGTCAGTGAATTATCGAAGGAAAATTCGTTCTAGAAGCATAAATTTGTTTGGAAATTTACCATAAAATAACTATAACTTCTCGAGCAAACGTTTAATTCGAACATTTTCTGTTGCAGAAAACATTTGCGACTTTATGTAAAGAATATTACTAAAGGACAGAAAAGTTGTTTTATTGATAGTATGAATGATGAGTTTACGAATTTGGAAATTACATTTACGTGAGTAATAGTTAAATTTAAAAATAAACACAGTTAAAAATTAGGGAGATAATAAATTTCAACTCTTTATAACGAATTTTAAACTTTTTGCTTATCTAATTAGCTCTTAAAAATAAAATAAACAGAATTGGTCAAGTTTTTCCTGAACACACATGACGTCGGATGTCAAGAAAGGCCTGATAACATTCTATCAGAGGAATCGGACAATTCTAACCCCTGTGGGTGGGGGTCAGAATTCATCCACCGTATCACCCACGTGTCGTAAGAGGCGACTAAAGGGTGCACTCTATCTTCCGCTAGTGTTGTGTTACACTTCCTAGGCCAGAATTCTCTCTCTCTATCTTAATACTTTCCTTCACTTCCTAATTTCATATTAATTCTTCAAAAGGTTGAACTATTCAGTTCTCCCTCTATCGCTTCTCTTAATATTAAAAAAATTTATACATAGAGATAATATTTCATATTCGGTCCAACTGTGGCCTGTTGACGTGCTGCCCTCGGCCCCCACCTGGGACTGGGTTGACAATTTTTAGAATAGCTACGAGTCGTTGCTGTCCGCGGCCCCCACCTGGGGCTGGGTTGACAAGATTTAGTTTAGTTACAAGTCATTGCTGTTGTCGCCCCCATTCTTATTCACTTCCTCGTGTGCGAAGAGAAGCAAAGAATGTTCGATAGGACAAACTAGTCAAAAGCTATGTAATAGATGAGGGAGGGCCCCTCGGAGCCGATTTACAAGAGCTTCTAGGGCTGGGTTTACAGGATTTAGTTCAGTTACGAGTCGTTGCTGTCGTCGGCCCCCACCTGGGGCTGGGTTGACAGTTTTTAGAATAGTTACGAGTCGTTACTGCTTCGGCTCCAACCTGTTGGGTTGACAGTTTCTAGAATAGTTACAAGTCGTTGCTGTCCTCGGCCCCCACCTGGGGCTGGGTTGACAGGATTTAGTTTAGCTACGAGTCGTTGCTGTCCTCGGCCCCCACCTGGGGCTGGGTTGACAGTTTTTAGAATAGTTACGAGTCGTTGCTATCTTCGGCCCCCACCTGGGGCTGGGTTAACAAGATTTAGTTTAGTTACGAGTCGTTGCTGTCCTCGGCCCCCACCTGGGGCTGGGTTGACAGGATTTAGTATAATTACGAGTCGTTGCTGCTTCAGCCCTCACCTGGGGATGGATTGACAGGATTTAGTTTAGTTACGAGTCGTTGCTGTCCTCGGCCCCCACCTGGAGTTGGGTTGACAGTTTCTAGAATAGTTACGAATCGTTGCAGTATTCGGCCCCCACCTGGGACTGGGATGACAGGATTTAGTTTAGTTGCGAGTCGTTGCTGTCCTCGGCCCACATATGGGGCTGGGTTGACAGGATTTAGTTTAGTTACAAGTCGTTGTGTCCGCGGCCCCCACCTGGGGCTGGGTTGACAGGATTTAGTTTAGTTACGAGTCGTTGCTGTCCTCGGCCCCCACCTGGGGCTGGGTTGACAGGATTTAGTTTAGTTACGAGTCGTTGCTGTCCTCGGCCCCCACCTGGGGCTGGGTTGACAGGATTTAGTTTAGTTACGAGTCGTTGCTGTCCTCGGCCCCCACCTGGGGCTGGGTTGACAGGATTTAGTTTAGTTACGAGTCGTTGCTGTCCTCGGCCCCCACCTGGGGCTGGGTTGACAGGATTTAGTTTAGTTGCGAGTCGTTGCTGTCCTCGGCCCCCACCTGGGGCTGGGTTGACAGGATTTAGTTTACTTACGAGTCGTTGTGTCCGCGGCCCCCACCTGGGGCTGGTTAACAGTTTTTAGAATAGTTACGAGTCGTTGCTGTCTTCGGCCCCCACCTGGGGCTGGGTTGACAGGATTTAGTCTAGTTACGAGTCGTTGCTGTCCTCGGAACCCACCTGGGGCTGGGTTGACAGTTTTTAGAATAATTACGAGGCGTTACTGCTCTGGCTCCCACCTGGAGTTGGGTTGACAGTTTCTAGAATAGTTACGAGTCGTTGCTGTCCTCGGCCCCCACCTGGGGCTGGGTTGACAGGTTTTAGTTTAGTTACGAGTCGTTGTGTCCGCGGCCCCCACCTGGGACTGGTTGACAGTTTTTAGAATAATTACGAGGCGTTACTACTTTGGCTCCCACCTGGAGTCGGTTGACAGTTTCTAGAATAGTTACGAGTCGTTGCACTCTTCGGCCCCCACCTGGGGCTGGGTTGACAGGATTTAGTTTAGTT